>JAQGBZ010000272.1:0-86889 GCA_034687125.1 Neelides folsomi | reverse complement strand
TTCTTTTACCCGTTGTAATTTTAAACAAAACTATATTTTGATTTTAACCATAAAAGGTATATTAGCAAAGAAATATCTCTAATTGGAATATTAATGCTGATTTTAGCTATAAAATAATTAATAAATAGTGTTCAAACGTTAACGAATCATTCTGTACAAGCATCATTTTGACTTAAATCAATGAGGGCGTTCTTTGATATTTGTTGCAATATCGGATGTACTCTAGTGTGATAAAGATATGAAAGAGTATAGGAGGCATATCCGAGTGAGATATCTATAGTTTTGTGTTCATTCGAAATATGTAAATTATTAATAAATATTTCTTTTGAGTGTAAATGATTACCTGTTTTACCTCAATTGTTTGTGTATGATGTAAGAATAGCTATAGTCGAGGTGGTAGTTAATGTATGGTAGGTGGATTTATGTTAAAAAGCAGGTCCGTTTCATGCAATACCTTTATGACCTAAAGCAAAACATAACAACAACATGAACTTGTGTTGAAGAAGGTTGAACTTGGAAAAGATTAAACCCAGTCTCATCTTTCGTAGTTGGGATGAGTCGGTCGAGCGTCTGGTAACATCACTTCGCCGGCTCCTTCAAATTAAACGCACTTCATTACATCATTGCCCTTCACTTCTCTTGAATTCTTACAATCACAGATCGAATTCAACAAATGGGTGAGTATAATTTAATTTGAATAATTTTGAAATAATTTTTGTGTCATCAATTTCTTAATTATTATATCAGCCAATTTTTAATTATAAATTATTTATATACTTATGTGAGTGTCTGTCTAGTATAGGTATCGAATTCATAAGTAATGTATAGTTTTAAAAAGCCTTCTACGAATTATATAATTGCTTTAATGGAAAATTTAGAGATTCGTAAGAATTTATTTTACAATTAAGTGCTTAATCAAACTACCTGGCGCATATTATTGCTATAATTTTATCGCTCATTTGAGAATTGTAAGTAATTGAATATTATAGCTATTGAACATAAATTATATTGAATTGGATAAAAAAGAGCCTTATGTTAAATCTAGTACTGATTACGATTACAATAGTATACATTATATTCTAAATTTGTTTTGTGAAATGCGCAAAAAATAGGTAAATTAACTTCCAATGCAATCTGTAATGCAACTGTTTATATCTCTTAAGTTTGGGGGTCAGTAATCTCGAAAGTTTTTGGAAGAAGCAATTCCACACATGATTTGAAAAAAAGAACCACAGGGTGAAGAATCCTCATAGATTCACCCAACATCATGTATTCATAATTTACCCTCCTCGGTACATCTGCAGATTTTTAAGTATAAAACTTACAAATTCCTACCGTTAGCTTCATCACTTGCAGACAAAAGCTCAAAGCATTTAAAGTCTTAATCCCTACCTTTGTATTCAACTTCATATAAAATATAATTCACCCCGTTGGCTGGTATTTTGTCATACTGTATTTGTATATTGAATATTGAAGTTAATATACCCATTAGGCATTAACACTCATATACATAATTTTATTTGACCAATTTCTTATATTCGAAAAATGAATGGATAAAGAAAACAATAATTAGTCTTATTAGCCATGTCAGACCTCTAATAACAAATTAGAAAATTGTATATTTTATGTTATGACATGTTGATTGCTCTTTAATCGCCTTCATGTCATGCAAGGAGTTAAATGCCTTTAATTTGAACCATGAGAGATTTTGTCTAAATTATTCATCCACTCTAGCCCTAAAGCATAAATGCGAGTTCTTTGACCACGTTCAATCTTTTAACACTAAAAACACATTATAAATAATATGAAATTACGTACAAAGTATTGGGAGTTTTCATTGATTTCTCATTAGAGACACTCTCTTAATTAATTACCTTATTAAAACACTCAAAGCTTTTAATTGCGCGCCCTGTAACCTTTTTAAAGTTCATAGTTGAACTTCATTTTGAGTAAGGATAGAAAATGTACAAAGCACGACTTTATCATTCCATCAAACATAAATTTTGATGAGAATCTTCAAACTTTTTGGTCTTCTTATTCTTTACGTGTTAGGACCTCACCTCCTTATGTGGCTCTTAACTTTTTAGAATTCTGAAAGCTTGCTCCTCAAATTAAAATGGCTAGTATAACCGATATATTATGCAATATTACTATACTACAGATATGTGGTAAGTGGTATATATACATATACGCGTATTAACTTGCCTCGAATAGTAAGTACGAGTTTAGCCCCTGGCATATAGGGATGTTAAATGATTTCCTTATTTTCATGTACATACAGTATGTATCACCTAACCGCATGTGTATTTATCTCCATTGAAGGCGGATATGTTTTTTGATTATTCAATATTTTGCATAGAAATCTCAGTGATTTGTGCATGCAGATTATGTACATACTGGATATTACCTTATACATAACGTCAAATTATTGAAGATTTTCTGGTAGATAGGAAAAAAGAGGTTTATGAACAAAGAGGATTTCATACGTGTGGTGGCGAATCTATAATTGAACACTTGTCTAAACAGATGAGGTTGGGAAGGAGGAGGAGATTTATTAAAAAAACAAGAAATCGCTCAAATTTATGAAGTGGTATTCTGACACTTTAGCAATAATCTGTTATATGGGTATATAATGGCCAATTTAAACTCTTAACTCTCAATTAACTCGTCGTTATATGAAATATGTTGATCTAGTATGGCATAGTTGATTCGAATTACAATTGGTTCATTTTTTTCAGATTTATCATTAAACGAAAAAGCGACGAAAGTTGAAGCAACTCGGGCGAATCATCGTTAGTTCTTCTACGGCCTCGGAATTACCAATATCCTTTTTCTCTTGTTTGAAGTCTTAACAAGTTATTGGTTAACTTTGAAAAAGCTCGTGGGGTTCCATGAATAGTTAACAAAACAAATTGCAATTTGACCACAAATGCAAAAAAGGACTTTGAAGACTCATTAAATACTTTTGAACTTTGGGGTTAAGTGGCTGAGGTTCCTTTTTTCTAATGGAGTTGAGAATTTATCATTTTGTGATTTGGATTTGGGGATTCAATTCTTTTGTGGTTTGTTCAGAAGACTATTACACCTCGTTAGTTGGATTACAAAGATTGGCAAAAGTTGAACAAGAAATTATTTCAGCATTGAATGAATACACAGATTCTTTAGTGGAAAGACTGGCGCTTGTGAACCGGTGAGTCAATTTTAGCATATCTTGAAGCTATTTTTCATCCATAACTCCAGGCGTGAAAAATATTGCTAATCATCTTCTATGCGTGCGTAGGTATTTGGATGATTACAAAGAGAGCATCTTGTTATCCGAACCGGATTATAAAGGGAAAGAAGTCAAAGTGTATAAGGACGAAGAGGAAGTTCAAGGTTTGGTCGAACGAGTTTCCTCCCACCCTTTGAAAACCTACCGACTCGTCAAAAGAGTTTCGCGAAATCTTCCCAACTTTGAGAAAACCCTTCGAGATGATCACGATAAAAGTAGGTGCAGCTTGGGAGCAAATGATCAGAATGTCAAAATTAACAATGCAGATGTATTATTTATTTCTCAATTGTTTCATTTTGATATGAATCTTTATAGAGTTCCTGCGTCTTATGGAAAAAATTCGCAAGGGTTCCATTCTTCCCAAAAATAAAGATGTCGAAGGAGCAGCTGAAGGAATTCTACGAATTCAAGATGCGTACAATGTTGACATTTCTGAAGTGAGTGATTTTTGCAATTTGCATAAAATGTAAATTACATTAAAATATTGTATAAATTACAATATTGGGGTAAATAATGGGGCAAATAATGAGGCAAATAATGTATTTAATATTATGAATGCATTTAATTTTTTTTAGTTTAGCGAAGGAAATTTTTTGGGACATGAGACGAATTCTGGTTTGAATGGAGATGACTGTTATTATTTGGGAGTGTATTGCCTCCGTGCAGAAATTCATACTAGAGCTGTCCAATGGCTTGAGAGAGCTTACGAGCTTGTCCTTAAAGGAGATAGTACCATTACACCTCAAGAAGTGGTTAAGAAACTTAAAGAAGGAATCCATTCAGTGAGTGACATCCAATTAGCGAAAAATTCAAATTACCATATATTTAATTATATTTAAAGAATTTAAATTAATGTTATAAATATTGTTTCCTCTTAGCATAATAAAGCTCTGAAATATGGTACAAGCAAATACGTGTTCCTGGAACCTGTTACCTATTCCAGTAACCTAACTGTGAATGAATTAAACTCGAAACATCGTGTCAGAGCCTTGGACTCATTCAATCCCCAGCTCTACATGAAAGACAATAGTTTATACGATTTAACCAACTTTGCTGCATTGTGTCGAGGAGAGATATTACAGGTTAAAAACATACTGATTAATTGGAGATACAAAAGTATGTACAAAAGTGTTGAGCTTTTTATGTGCACAATCCACACGCTCTTCTTTGTAAAACTCTAAAGGGTTTTTTATAATTTACTGGGCCTGTTCTGAGAAAAATGGTTAACTGGAAAACTTGAATAATTTTTTGTAGAAAAAAGTAAATTAATCGAGTCCCGCTACTAATTAGCTGTTTTTTATTAAGAGTTTACTTACAATTTGGTATAAAGATTTTTATTGGTGGCCATAATGTTAATTGTTACATGGAAGGGATATGGTTGGGAGGTTGTAAATTAAATGTATGAACAATAGGGAGGTTTGAGAAAGATTCACTACGACAGGATAATATAGGAGTTTTAAAAAGTACTTTATTATTTGATACTTTAGCCACCGTCTACGTTGAAAGACCTGAATTGCTGGTATGAGCGGACGAACCCAGCATTTTTCATAGATCCATTAAAGTTGGAGATTCATCACCGTGAGCCGAGAGTGGTTCAAGTCTACGATGTCGTTGGAGACACCGTTATTGATAGGATTCTTGGACAAGCGTCTCCTTTCATGATTCGATCAATGGTGCAGGGAGACAAAGCAAGTAATCCTATACAAACATCCTCAGAGCGAACCTCAACTACTGCTTGGATTAATGAACAAACTGACCCAATTTTGGCAAAAATAATCCCAAGAATGGAAGCCATCACCGGGTTAAATCTCAAACTCCCGGGAGCTTCAGAAACCCTTCAAATCACTTCCTATGGAATTGGCGGACATTATAATCCTCACTACGACAGTTTGCAAATGTACAACCGGGCAGATGTACGTAATTGAGATATTCGCATTATTGAGTTGATGTGCTCGGATTGGTTTTATAATGCAGATTGTGTGCTTTTAAAATGCAGATTGGAGATGAGGCGTGAAGGGTTGGATTAAATATATGAATTTTATTGTTTCGGTCTAGACGGGGAATTCTGATGGGTTGGGGGACCGAATGGCGACGTTCATGCTCTATGTAAAGTCCATTATGGAAAAATTGGAAGCATGATATTTCAATTAATATAATCCTCTGGGGAATAATTGATTATTTGTGTTATGGGTGCAGCTGAGCGAGGTTGAGCGGGGGGGATTGACGGCATTTCCACGACTTGGAATCGCATCCCGTCCTGTCAAAGGCTCTGCAATTTTCTGGTTCAATAGTAAGGAGAATGGGGAGCCTGACCCATGGTCACTTCATGGAGGTTAGAATTTATAGTTACGGGATGTAATGGCCTCACTTCTCACTTAAATTACTCTCTTCCAGGTTGTCCCATACTCTTCGGTAATAAATGGGGTGAGTTGAACATTGTCAATTACGTACACGTATATTTCCCCTCGACCTCTCCTACTTATTCACTCTCTTTGAGTGGAAATAATTCCTTGAGAAACTTTTCCATTCGAGGATTAATCTACTTAATCTCTTTTTATATAACGAAGTGGCGAATAAATGGATCAGAGCGAACTCGCAAATGTTCACTCGCAAATGTTCCTTGAACCCTGACAAATGAAGTTACACACATTCGGAGCCAGTTTCCTACTCACGCAAATTATTCGAGGAAGAAATGTTCGAATATACATAAATCTCATCGAATCGAATCCATATTTGGAAGGAATTGAACCATGAAATTCTCTCTAGTCATGCAAATGATTCAAATTTTACCCATCTGACACAATGTTTGTAAGTTATTAAAGATTTATCTTCCCTAATAGTTAGTTTTTAATTTTGGTCGATATCGGCAAAATAACTTGATAAATTCATTTTTATATATTTTTAAACTTGTAATTAATTGTAATATAATTACGAACTGATTCAAATGGTAAGTTTAAATCATCTGGTTTGTGTCCAAATAAAATGACTTTTATCAATTTGTGCAATTATTCATTTCATGCATTCATGCAAATATAAATACAGGTATAACTCAAAAAAGATACTTAACTCTGGTCCACCTTGTAAGTAAATTAATAATCCAATTAATGCAATCTGAGTAAATAAGAAACTTCTGCATGTTTAATCACAATTAAATTATATCAATAGAATCAAGTAGAATGTTAAAAGCCTATTGAACTACTAGAAACTAGAAATACAGGTAAAATGACTCGAAGACCTCTACTTTTTTGTCATTTTCATTTCCTTAAAATATCACACAATTTACAAAATAGTTAAAATCCCTCGTTAATTTACCATTAATACATATAACTTATACAAATACACAATTTTACACTAATAATTAATTATTGATGAATAAACACAGATTTTTAGTAAAAATTACAAGATTACAAATTAGAAGGACAGGCGATGAAAATTCTACCTACTTACATCAATCACAATTTTGAATTCTACTCAACTAAGGATCTACTTTTCAAAATCAATTTGAGCCTTGGTGAAATTAAGGAAAACTTGTTCAAGACTCGTTTGCCCAACGGAATAAGCGTCTAAATTGAATCTTTCCTTCGCAATTTCCATTGTCGCGAACATTTGTCCCCATGTCACTTCTGGGTTTACAACATGGTAATGAACAAATCCAGGGTGAATGTCTTTCAAGATGCATCCTGGGAAAGATTCCTCTATGAAGTTCCTCAAATCCTCAAGTTCAACTTCCCACTTCATCAGAACCGCGTGTTGTTTTGAGATTTTCATTGAACTTCTTCTTCTCCCGGCCTCCTAATAATTAAATAAACATGTTTGAATCAACAATTGTCAAATATCTGTATTACTTAAAGTACTTATCTCTGTAATAATATACAGATATAATATACAGATATTTACAAAGGTATTGGCATATATAATTATAGAGATAAGTTTTGAGTGATTCTCATATACAGGTAAAGTATTCATTATGTAAAGATTGTCGTGAATTTAATCAGTAAAATAATCAAAAAATGTAGAGCGATGTTATCAAAGTCAAACTCACCTGCTTGGCCCTTGTCACAGGCTCATCATCCCATCCTTTAATGGGGATTTGGGCAATAAGCGTGTAGCCCTCTCCAAACTTGCTCTTGAGATGTTGCGGAGACCCAAGACATCTGAACTTCCCATTGACCATAATGGCCAAACGGGAACAGAGAGCTTCACATTCTTCCATACTATGAGATGTGAGGACAATTGACGTTCCAGCTTCCCTCACCATACTGATTGCACTCCAAAGATGACGACGAGCCACGGGGTCCATTCCAGTTGTTGGTTCATCAAGGAAGACAATTGGAGGATTTCCGACTAACGCTAATGCAGTTGATAATTTTCGCTTATTTCCTCCACTTTAAATAAAAATATAATTTAATATTATAATCATTCTGAAATTTTAATTATTCAGATGTGATGCTTCTTTGTATAATAGTTTAAATGTATTAATGTGTAAATCATACTTATTAAAATTTTTAATTAAGTACCTGTATGCTCCAACCAGTTTATCAATGTGGTTTGAAAATAGAAGATTAGTTGCAAGTTTGTCAACCAATGAATCAATTTGAAATTCGCTAATTCCTCTCAATCGTGCATACATGCGGATTGTTTCTCTTCCAGTCATTTGATCTATAATATTTAATTCATTATATTAATTATTTTCATTATTAAATTATAGCTTTCTCAATTGGGATACCTATGAGTGCATCAAATTGTGGACAATATCCCAAGTTTTTATGGATTTCTTTGATAGCGTAAGTTATGCTCTTTGAATCAATGTAAGCATCTCCGGATGAACATGGAATATCTCCTGTGAGCATTTTGAATGTTGTTGTCTTTCCAGCTCCATTTACTCCAAGAAGTCCAAATGTTTCTCCTTTCTTGACACCCAAACAGAGACGATCGACAGCTAACAACTTGTTATAGCTCTTGCTCAAATCTCTGACAAGTTTTTACAAAAAATTATATAAAAAATCTCCGAGAAAAATTATAAAAAATGCTGATGAACTTTGACTCACTTGAGAATTAAATTATCGGTTGGGAAAATTTGATCAAGGGAGTGAGTTCGAATTCTTTCGTTTTCAGCCTTTACGTCGTTGTCCTCTAATGCATTTTCTTAAACCATATCAATCATGTTTATTAATTTTAAAAGCCATGCAGGTTAGGGCTTAATTATTAATTACAATACAAAATTTTTAAATAGTTATTAGTATTTTAAATGAAGATGTTTAATATACACTGTACATACCTCCTTCTTTTGGTTCTTCATCAATCCAAGCTTCTCCTTTTTTAGACTTGAAGAAACCTTTAATTTCCCCAGACGCTTCAGCGATAAAGAGAATCACGAAGGAAAGGAAACCAGTCACAGCCAAATAAACCAAATTTCGTCCAATGCCATTAGGATTCCAGTCAAGGTAGTTGTCTTTAACTATTAAGCCATAATTTTACTAAATTACTCACTTTATCCTTAGTTTAATCAGATAAGTATTATAATTTATGTAATTGTTTCTGAATAGCTGATGGATTTAAGGACTAACGTTTTTCACAACAAAAGTTGTCTTCCCAAGCCAAACAAAGGAATTCCAATTCAAAAGTGGCACATTGCTTCTTCAACTGGAAATTACTCGAAAGGTACACAATTCCCATTCCAAGAGCGTAGTTAGGAAATATAAGGAATATATTATTTAACATGTCAGCAACTGCTCCAAGACCGAGTTCAGGGATTTGCAATAAAACCACAGTGAACATTGTGGCGAGACCTATAGAATAATACATAAGAGAATAACATTAATTAGATACATAATTAATTCACACATTACTAAATTTTTAAAATGTGTTAGTTCAAGAAATATTTAATGAGTTTTGAATTTACAGAAGATTATTAATTAAATTAATTATACCCGTAAATATGTTGAAAATGGCCATTCTAGTAAGTCCAGATGTTGGGATCGTGAATGCAAACGACCAAAGATACATGAATGGAATAATTGCCCATCCATACATTAAAAGAAGGACAAAAAGATAAATGTTCATATAAAATCCAGAAAATTCATCAGTCTTGAAGCAGAAGAGAGCCAATAACAAGAAAAAACACGGAATTACGTAATTTATCATATCGACTACAAAACTGGCCAGCCAAAATAGCGGGAATTTAATTCCAGACACAAATTGCAAATGCTTCGACTTTGTTTCTCTTTCACTGATGAGAAACACAACAAAGGAAGCTGCAAGGAACGCCATCCCCAAACTGATATTATACCCAACTTGGAATCCAACAGTGTAAACTGAACCAGTAAGTTGGACAGTTTCAAACCCGCCAAATGGAAATGGGTGGTTTGTAATGGTAACAGTGTAGTCACTTTTAGATTGAAGGATCGCATTGGTCATGTAGTTAAGAGTTAAAGGAAGAGCGTGGAAGGGTTGGTTATTGAAATATCCAACCATTGTATAATTATTATTTCCACCGGGCATTGTTGTTTCGTTTACTTGAAGGAGACGTTCTTCAAATCCCACAATATATTTAAAGTTAACTCGAACAAGATCTTCAACTCCCTAATATTAAAAATATTGTATAAGTATTAAAAAATAAGAAATATACTACAGTATAAGAAATTAATCTTAAATCTGGATTAATCAACTTATGCATAATTAAGTTAAAAAACATGGTAAAGGTTAACATGAGGAAGTTATGATTTTTACCTTATTAATTAGATAAGTATCCATTGTCCCATTAGAAACGTCTTCAGTGATATAATTCTCTCCAACGAATCTTTTGTAAGATTGGCAAATCTCGCTGTCGTTAAAGCAGTTGATTGGAGTTCGAGCTTTGGCTAATCTTTCATATCTCTGTAATGAAAAGCAATTATGAGTCGGATGTTTCATGTTGTATTCAAATGAGCGAGAGGTGTAAAATTATAAATGGAAATGCTCGTGGGAATTTCTTACATCGAGTGTGATTGTGTGTGGAGGAGGATCCGACAGACCGGGGAGAGTTGAAAGGACGAGGAGGACAATGGCCAAATAAACGATAGGAATACACATCTAATGAAAATAATAAAATATCAAAATTTATAAACATATTAACTAATCTAACATAATTAAGGGTAAGCAGGTTAAATTTTTTTAGATTTTAATTTGCCAAATGAAAAATAAATTATTTTTGCTTTTAAAAGTCGAAGAAATATAAAATTTAAAATCAAATAATTTATTAAAGGATTTTAGTATTGTCAGATGTTCAACGCACTTTATGCTGTTTAAGCTGAAAAAATGTCATACCTGGCATATAAGAAGCAATTTATTCCTGATGGCATAAATGAATTTCTTAATAATCATTGCTTTGAATTGTTGAAAAAGCAATGTGAGTCCTGTATTTCTATATGTATCTTCTTGGTAAAGTCCCGTTCGACTATCATTGGGTGAGCTGTGATCCATTGACACTTGATATGCTTTATTCGCTAATGAAGCTTCAGCTGCAAATTTCTTATCCGCTTCTCTCCCAACTCTAATAAAAACTTCTTCCATGGTTGTAATACTCGCCCCATAACTAGCAATTCCAAGTTCTATCTTTCTCTTTTCAAGTTCTTGAAACATGTCAGGAAACAATTTGGATTTTTCATCGGGTAAGGAATAACTCAATTCAGCTCCGATATTCTGATCGATTTCAACATCAGGCAAAGTTTCTTTAAGCAATTGAGTAATTTTGTCAACTTCACATTCAGGGTGTTTGACAATTGTTAAATGGTAACCGCCACCGTATTTTTTCTTAAGGAAAAGTGAAGACCCTGTACATTGAACATCTCCTTCAGCCATGATGGCAATTCTGTCTCCTAATAAATCAGCTTCTTCCATGAAATGGGTTGAGAGGAGAATTGTCCTTTCTTTCTTTTCGGTTTGAATGAGATCCCAAGTTGACCTTCTGGCTCCTGGATCCATCCCGCTAGTGGGTTCATCAAGAAGAACAATTTTGGAGCCACCACATAAAGCAATTCCGACAGAGAGCTTTCGTTTCATTCCTCCACTCAAAGTGTGAGATTGGGCGTGACGTTTGTCTTCAAGCCCGAGAGATTTCAACATTCGGTCAATTTCCGCTTGAACGGCAAAATCGGGTAAACTTTTCATCTGTTCAAAATTAATTAATTAAATTAAATTTAAAATAAAATAAATATTAATTTTAAAGTTGTGAGTAAATTTTCGTATTCAGAATTTTACCAAACAGAAAAATCTTAAATGTTCTTCAACAGTCAACTCATCAAATAGAACGTTATGTTGAGGGCAAATTCCCAAACTGCTTCTCACGGAATCAATATCTTTACAAATGTCATATCCGTTCAAAATTGCTGTCCCAGCACTTGGAGGAAATAAACCTAAAAAACATTTTTAAAATTAATTATATTGTTCTCAATTAAAAAATTTTAAAATTAAATTAAAGCTAACCAGTAAGCATTGACATTGTTGTTGTTTTTCCAGCTCCGTTGTGTCCCAGCAAAGCTGTAATCTGATTCTCATAGAGTGTAAGATCCATGTTATTTACAGCCGTTTTCTCTCCAAAATGTTTAGTTAATTGGACAATTTGGATTCCAGGGGTCAATCCTTTTGGCTCAGCTTCAAAGTAGCTTTCTCTTCCGTCTTTCCTCTCCCGGATCATTTTCCTCGTTGTTCGTTCTCCGGCTTTTCCAGTCCAGTACCATTTCTGTAAATAAGGGTCGTAAATACATGATCAAATGAAATTTTACGACCGAATTTATCTTTATGGGTTGTCTTTTACAGTAAGGAAAAAGTTCCAAGGGAGAGGAACGCCATAGTCGCCGGGCCAAACAGCTTCGATGTAAATTGCAGAAAGGAAGTAAACTATTGCATTTACACACATCATGATAATGCAATGAACCATTGAAAAGTCATCGTCTGGAGTTGATGCTTGGAGCATTGTTTCCCATTGAAGTCCTGCGCCAGTTCCTTCAAACTGGACAAGGATTTGACAAGCAAAAGCTATGGCCAGATTTGTAAAGAAACAACTCCCTATTTTGAATTCAAGTGATAAGAAATTGTAACGTGGTTGAAGAAATCCATAAGGAACATAGAGAATAAAAAATAAAAATCCGGCTGCCGTTGCTCCCGAATTTGCTATAAAGATTTAAAATATAAAACTTTGAGATAAACGTACAAAATACATATGAGATATCCTTACATTTTAAATATACTGATTTTTATGAATCAAATTTTAGAACTGACCATTTGAAAAGAGCGTGGAAATAAAGAATGAAAAACTGATGACTGATAATGTAAAAGCCATGAGAATCACAAAGAGAACGTAGCCATCTGTTTTAGCTAAAATGGCCAAAGCTTGATCGTCTGAAAACTTTGCCTATAAAGTAAGATCATAAAGATTTAAGTATATCAAAAATTTCATGAATTTGTTTACAATTGATAAATTGTATAAAATAGAGTAGATAAACAATATAAGTATGTAATAAACAATTATATAAAGTACACTTAATAATACATCATTATCATTACTAATGTCATAATTTAGTATTTTTCTCACTTTCATTAGAAGCGTCATAATTACGACGGAGAATCCCAAGAACATTAGAGATTTTACGTACCAAGCTGCCCAATGGAGATAATTTGGTAAACCCATCATTTTCATTGATTCCTATCAAAATTTCGAAAAATTAGCAAAAATTAGCAAAATTGACCAATTGTAAGTACAAGTAGATCAAAACATCACACATCTTAAACGAGTCACAAGATCGTATATGTAACATGTGAATTTTCCTTAAGTGTGATTCAATTTGTTAAAAAATACAATTAGAGCAAAATGGTTATTGGACTATTAGGATTTTTTTATAGTAATTATTATAAAATATAAAAACAACAATTCACACACATTCATTTTACGAGGAAATTGGATATTAAGAGTATAGTATGATACAGTTGTATTAGGACCATAAACTTTACCTTAAGTCTATTTTCCTTTTCGTAAATAACAGCCTTTGTGATGTTGATGATTGGGTATATAAAACTCAAAAGTGTAATGAGAGGAAGCCAGCCTTGGAGCGCAAAGATGAATTTATCATCAATGTAAGGTGGATAGGGATATCTGTGAAGTTGAATATTATGATAATTGTAATTCTCTGCTCCAGTTCCATTAAGAAGTTGATTTGTGAGAGTTGAATCAAGTGCGTATTGCAAGTATAAGAATCCTTCTTCATAATACCCTTCAAATTAAAATATAAAATTTAAGTGTAAATAACATTTATAGTTTTATTTATAGTTGTAATGTAAGTCGGAGGATTTTGTGATGACAAAATTTATGTAATAGGAAATTAACCTGGTAATCCTGCATGATTCTTTTCTGAACTTCTTGGTCCAAGTAAGAGAAACAAAGGATAAATAAGCTCTGTATACCAATTGGCTTGTAATCCAAATCTTTCTGTTATGAGATCAAATTCACTCCTTTGGTTTGCTGGGAATCTTAGTTTGTACTATTCAAAAAATATAGTAAATTAAACATGTAATATAATTAATTACAATGGAATATTTTACTCCTATAATTTATGGCGTTATTTTTATAAGAGCTTACTGTGATATTTGATGGAAATTTTCCTTTTGGGAACCTGTTTGTAAACACAATCCCTGCAAGGACAGGCTCTGACGTTTCAAATTCTAGTGTAAGGAGATTTTCTTCTACTTTGTCTCCTGCTGAATTTTGAAATGCTTCGATCATTTTTTCTTCAGAGTCGAATCCAGTAACTATTAAGAAAATCAAATTTCATTTAAAATACATGGTTTAAATTTTAAATTAACATTAGATTTTAACTAAAATGTATTTAAGTACATGTGTAGTTTGTTGAATCAATGACATATCTGTTATTGAAATAATCCATCCTGAGTTTATCCATCAGTTCGTCCACTACTGGGTTCTTTGGCGTATAATAAATTTCATTGCTAAGATGAAAAAATAGTTAAAAATTGATCCAATGAGCTTGACAGTTCTTGTTCTTACCATTTTGTTCTAACTGCGATTGGAGGAATATCGTTGACTAAAAATGACTTATAAACTGTTGCTTCACTGATGTGAGTGGAAGGAGTGATATGACGAATAACAACAAGGAATATTGTAAATAGGAGAGGCAAAAGAATTTCTGTTACAGTTTGTACATAATGTCGAGTTTGGATCTTCCAATTTTTCCAAAGAAGTAATTTGAACTTCTTATATGGGGAATTTTGTCTCATCTCGCTGAAACATTGAAATTAATTGAAATTACATAAAAACAAATAGGTAATATTATTTATTAATGGCATATGGCATTCTTAATTCTTATACATAAATATACAAATTAGTACGCAAGTCTATCTACTTTGTTTTCTCACCCAATTACTTAATTTAATACCAAAGAATTATACACTTGAAATATAATAATTTTTTGAGTGAGGTATAATAAAATCAACAATGAATGAAGCTCATCATTTGATTACACTTCTCCCATTGAAAAAACCTGTTTCTTGATACTTAATTTGCTGCATCCATAATGCCAACCGTTTGAATTTTTACAAATAATGCTTGCCTATTTGTTATAAAGCTTACTTATCACATTACATAGTCTGCATATTTGATTTTATTGTATTGTAAATTCAGTATATGGATATATCCAATCAAGCCAAATTATAAAAAGTGTATTTTATAAAGTACAATGCACTATACATAAGTGCTAACTGTATTGAATTTCCGTGAATCATTCAATCCATTAATACCTAACTGCTAAATAACATTTAAATCTAAAATAAATTGTTTACAATTAGAATAATTGATTAAATTCTAAATAGGTAATATAATTGAATCTTCCTACATTTAATCTAACTGTACATTTCAATTTCAATATAAAATATTTAAAAAAGTTTTCATGCACTTAACTTTTAATAAATTAAATTTACTTAATAAGATGAAAATAATTTGTATTTTAAATTGACTTATTACATTTGTACTTTTCTTCTATCATTACTTGAAAGATATTTATTTCCCATTTATTTTTTGTTAATTCTCCACAAAAAGTTTATTGTATGAGAATGTTTAATTTCATTCGTTTAGCTGATAAAGAGTTATTGCAAAATCGGAGGGAACCTTGATAGGAAAAGAGTAGTTGAAGGAAGGTTAGAATAAGTTTAACTCTAAGAACATGGTGGGAAAATGTTTGGTTTAAGGGCAATTGTGTATGTATCTCTGTATAATTTCACTAGTAATCTGAACAATCTGGTGTAAATTCCGCAAATAATATAGAGGGGTTTGTGAGATAAGGAAGAAGAGGATTTGAATTTCAACTCTTTTTCTAAGGTCATTTTCTCAAGTAGAAGAGAATGAGATTTCCTATAAAATTTATTTTTCTATAATGTTAATGAATTTGCATAATTTTTATAACTCCATATTTAAATAATTTACTATTCATGTTCAAAGTCTTCAAAGGTGTTAATTCAAATAGGACGATAAGTCGTCAATTTACCTTAATCGAATTTCTTTACCTTGCATATTAAAACATTATCATTAAACATTTAATACAAAATACATATTATCTGTATATTATTTTTTATATTCTCATCCTTATTGTTAGAATATTTTGACAATTATTTTTAAATTATCTATTAAACTGATTTTCATATTAGACTAAACTCTAATTATCCGAAATTAGGAGTCATCATTATAAAAAATGTAAAATTATTTTATAATTATTTATTTAATTGACTTCATTTTATTGTTTAATAATTTTCCTCAATTGTATTCGAGGTCAATTTCTTATGTCTTTATCAAAGGAGTTTAACAAAATTCCAATTGGTAAAAGTCTATTCCAAATATACTAAAACTATAAATAATTTAAAAATTACTTACGCTGGATAAGATCCAACGTTCCAGCTTTTGGAACGTCCTGTCGGCGTCATTCTCCCCATGTTGAAGTCTGAGGATTCTTATTTTAATAAATTAAAACTAACAATATTCAACTCAAGTTCCGCTCCCACTTATACGGTTTAATTATATTTACAAACACATGTTGTCACTCTACCCGGTGAGTTGTGAGGAACTTGGGTGTTGAGTCGTCGGATCCTGTTCCTATCAATGAGCAGTTGGTTCCCAAGTCGAGTAACTTTATTTGCAAAGGAACGGCGGTTGGCTAAAAAACCTTAAGGTCTTTCCTAGGGGATGTATACAGACAGTTTCTTATTCGACACGTCAATAGATAAAAAGAAGGAAGGTTAAGGCCAATTGGAATCAGGTAGTTTACATCCTTTAATGAAAGTTATTGGTAGTTATATGTATTAGTTACTTATATACCGGTGCTTTTATCATTAATACAATTATAATACTCTCATTCCTCATAGCACCTTTATACAACTCGTGTATGTTTATTATTACAAAAGAAGCCCATCATAAATGCAAATGTTGAAATGCAGATTCAGCATACTGTCCTTACATTTATATATTTCACATTTAGGTAAGTAGTTATAAGAAAAGAGTGAGATATATCTCACAGAGACAACAACTATTCAAGTTTTAATAACACTTATCCTTTCGTGCAAACACTATACAATACATAGACAATAATACATGTCTACTTATATGGTATATGTAAGTGTTAAAGCTATAAAGTTTATATTATAAAGTGTATAAAAAATTATAAATTATAAAGCTCTATATATTGCATGGGTATGAAAACTCTTCATATTGAACACGTTGAAAAGAAAAGTTTCCCATGGGTGAGATCAGGACGGAAAAACACATTGTTAAAATAGCTAACTAATGGGATAGCCTTTACCTCAATTTAATACTCACTTTTCGTTCCTCATACCTTTCGTAATCAACTTGATATTTATTTGGGAATCTCCATTCTTAATTGCTTTATAATAATTTTGAAAACTCTTTCCATTCACGTGTGATTTTATGATTCATTCTTTATTGAATCATCTCATGATTCATTAAACAATTAAATTGAATAATTATTACAATTTTAATCTAATTTGTTACTAACTGTTTTAAACACATCATATCTTCCTATCAAAGTATCAGATGAATCATATCCTTATCGTTTTAAAAATCTCATTTGAACATAAAAATCTCAAAATGTTATTAAAGAAATGCTATTAGAGAATTGGTCTTATAAATATTAGATATTATATTATACTTATGTCCCATGTATTTAATTTCGCATAGGAGAAGGTTATTTATTGTACTTATTCAGATCGCTCAGATATCAATAAATACGAAGGTTTTACCTCTATGTAAATAAAAGCAATAACGTGTATTTAGTGTTAATAAAGTATAGTGGGGTCAGTGTCTTTCCAATGAAACATTTATTTTCTTATGAGATTTTTATTAACTTTTGAACATTAAAGTACTAACAAGGAAAAGACCCTAGTGCAAGGGAATTTTATTAAAAAACTGCATAAAATAGAGATAAACTGGAGGTTAAATAAATGCAACTTTACAAATATTTCCCAAATATCAAATTCTAGGCTTAAAACGATGTTGAAAATTATGATTGGATTTTGATATTGACCCTGGTTTATAAATTTTTTATTCAAGTTTTATCAAAATTCATCACATTATTTAACATTTAAATGGTAATTATAATTCAGAATTAGTACCAAAGTTCATTTATTAAATTTACATCTAATAAATAATAAAGAATATGTCTAAACTGGTAATAAGCCTTAATTAAATCTTATATTTTAATGGCAAGTTTTACAAACGTTTAATTTAATGCATATTTAAATATATACTGTATTTTATAAATAATTAAAACTTCGCATTTACCACTTATTGTTAAAGTTAGATTTGCCATTGAAAAATATGGGACAGATAAGTCCTTTAAATAATTTTTGTAACGTCATGATTGAGAATGGCGGTTGAAACTATCAGAGTTAGCTTAGTATAACTTAATATTTAAATATTTACAAAGTAAAGATAATTGTATGTTGACAGTGATAATTTACATTAATTAAAAATGGAGGGTAACTTTTAATTCACAAACCCCTTCATTAACTTCGTTGGTTAAAGATTTTTAAATGGAAAATATAAAATTCGAGCATTTGGGTTATTTTTTCATTTTATCTTTGTCTCATTTCATTTGACTCTCTTGAATAAAGAGTTTGAGTTACTCGACGATCTTCTTGTGGGATTTCTTCGTCACCCCATCCCCAAGGCCCAGAAACAATTTTGGATTCTCTTGATTTTTGTCTTGTGACACTATTTGAAATATTGTTATTGGGTTTTCCAGTCCTTTGAATCCTCTGCTCGACCACTTTAGTTGGAACTGTTTTAAGATCATAAGCAAGGCCGACCTTTGCACAAAAGTCAATAAAGATTCTTGTAGGGTTGTATCGATATCCTCCAAGTTCAGATGCTTTGTAGTCCCAAGGGAAAACATGATGGTAATTATGCCATCCTTCACCGAAAGCAAAATACGCCACCCAACGATTCTCTGAAGGATTGATCCGACTGTAAAATAATTATATGTTCATATTATTAATTTTTAATGTAATATCCAAATAGGACTCTCCAACAAATTTTATCAATTATTAGAAATGTTTCTAATATAATATATTTATTAAAAGTTGTTTTTTAGATAAGCTGTCTTACAGGTCATAGGGTCGATCTCCCCACATGTGAGCAGCACTAAAAAATAATAAGTTTAATTAAGATTAATATGAAGTTATCAATTTATACTGTTAACGTAGTTTAAATACTAACATTAAATTAATGTTTCTTATTTACCTGTTGACAAGCCATGTTCCATGAAGGCTCAAACAATATCTTAAATTGGATGCAATATACCAAGACGCAAGGAATGTTTCTCCCCAACAATAGTAAGGGACGAGTGCCGGAAAGAAAAGTGAAACCGGAACGATCATTTGGGGATAATACCTTGAATAGATTAATTATTTAACTTTTAATTCTTTTTAATTTACAAATAAGATTAAAAAGTTAATGTTAATGTATACTTATTTTAACTCACTTCTTTTGAAACATAATTACGGGATCAGCTTCCAAATCAGACATGTCAACTGTTTTCCCTTTAATTGAAACAGCTTTATGTTTTTTGCAAAGAAGCCACCCAATGTGAGAGAAGAAAAATCCTCGTTTGGCATTATGAGGATCAGCATGTGTCTCGGAAAATTTGTGATGAACTCGATGATCTCGACTGATTTTTTTAAATTAATAAAAAAAATATAAAAAATTAGCAAAAATTAAAAGGATCCATGTCTGCCAAATCATAATTTTAGAAATTATATTTCAATTACCTCCATTCCCATATGCAATTCTATAAGAAAAAATTAAAAGTTAATAATCTCGTTCATCTTTAATCAAATAATGTATGATTTTACAAATTGAACTTACCTGAAATGCAATAGTTTGTCCTATAACAAGGAAGATTTTTAAGGGCCATTTCACTTTGTAAGATTTGTGAGCCCAATGGCGATGTGCTCCAGCCTTTAGAATAAACAAATGTTTAGATAATTGAAATTATTATGTAAATAACGTTATATTTAATCAAATAATTAAAACATTCTTTACCTTACAATTACTGATATTGATTATTGTTTATTAATATAAATTAGCTGTACAATAATATTGACTAACTAATTGCTTATAGTTCATTACAAAAGTTAATGAGGAATATTACATAATACAGTATTGTATAATTTTTTATAAATATTTACCGTTATTCCCATTCCTGCCCACCAAGTGAGGAATATTGCTAAAAATAATTAACAATATTTATTTAAGATACATTTTATACATGTAATTCTATTAAAAATTTGGAAAATAATTATTTATTGAAATAATTAATTTAATATACATAATATAATAATTAAATCAAAGTTTTTACCCCAAAAGAAAGTATTCCACATCCAAGCTCCGGAGAAAAGTAGGTAAAGGCCGTATATGGAAGATCCGTGAAGATATCCAAGTAAAATAACGTTTCTCCAAACGATTTCAATCTTCGGAGGTTCTCCATCAACCCACCAATTGTCCACTTCCTCATTGTCACTCGTCTTCTTCTCTGGAATTGAAGAAAATTCGGATTTCTCCACGATCCTGCTCGGCATTCTACAGCGTCGACCCTCCCAAGATAACTACAGCAGATCTCCCAAACCTCAATATACCAATCTCAGTAGTGATGTCCTATTTCCAAATGTATATTTTTACAGTCCCGTCCATTGATGATTTGAACGCATGATGTGGCAGTGGGAGTTAAAAAGTGTGTATACTTATAGTATAAATACATTTGGTACACAGATGATGATGTACGGCAAAGAACGGCGACTCATCTCCCTATATCAAACTATGTGGTTTTCCCAGGTACGTCTTTAAACATTAAAAGCCGTGAAGGTGACGGAGCTCCTTAAAAGACATGATGGATAGGAGAAGAGGAACGAATCCTATTTTTAGCTATAGATCTATCTCTGCCGAATCTCCTATTCAATCCAAAGTCCAGTTATCCATTGGGGGGACCGAGAGGGATCCACAATGCAAATTTAATAGCTATTCATATATTTGAACACCTTCGACGCTGATTTTTGAGGTCAATGGTGATTGTCGACTTATAAATAGTACAGAGTTGATTCTTATTTAGTTATTAGTAGGTCAGTCAGACTGACATTAACCCTTGTCATGATGAGGATGAGACCAGATTATGAAAAAACAATGAGTTAAATACCGATATGTACAAGGTGTGTTTATTCCTTGATTGCATTCATAAACTTAAGGACGGTTTTCATATATGGTTCATACAACATGTACTTGTAATATTATTGGTATTGGTTTCTTGTGTGTTTTATGAACGCAATTTTATTTTTATTCGTCATTTACTTTTTTAAGAATTGAAAAGTTGTCATTGTTTGGATAGGCGTAATTCTGAGAACTTGAGTCTCATCGTTTATCATGTTGTAATTATTAGATTTAATGTAATTCAGATATATCTTTTTCTGATACAATCGACAGTCTACTGTCTAGCTTATAACTTAAATTACGTTGATAAATAAATAATGCGCAATTTCCTATGAAGCATAAAATTGAATTTAAAAGTTTAAGCCCTTTAAGATAAATTATACTTAGAATGAAAATATTTTCTCTTTAAAAGACACAATTTAATGACATTGTCAATTTAAACTTTAATTTGGCAAACTCATTGAGAAAAACACACAATGATTTCCGAAATTGAAGCTAAGTAATAGTGCCAACTGCCAGCCGCAAAGTTGGCAAATTAACTTTTTAGCGTTCAATTATCTGCCGCCTTTGGCTCTGTTTGTCGTTTCTTGAGAAATCTCCTCTTTGCATTTGTCTCCAAATTAGTTTTAAACATAAAGTTTACTTTAGTTATGAACAAATATCTTACCTATGTACAGGTATTGAAAGCTTCACTTTTAATTTTAATGATTTACCAATAGAAATTCCAGGACAGACTCTCGATTGTCTCACACTTTATGTTAGTTTTAAAATCACAAAGACGTTATGTAATTAAGTATTCCATAATCAAAAATTTAATGAAATATGTATGCTAATGTTGTATATTTCAAATAGGTATCTGTAGAATAACTATATTTATACTTATTTAAATAGCAATAAACAGCCACCAATTTAGCTTTAATACTATTTATTAACATTAAATATTATATTATAAGAATATATAATATAAGTAAAGATATTTAAGTATTAAGTACTTATGTTTTACATAGTACCTATGTATTTAACATTATCATATTATCCTATGCAGAACTTATGTCTAATGGTAAACCGTTACATTATTCTCAAATTCGCGCTCTCAAAAACTTTAACTTCCGAATTTAAAATCATAACACAAAAGTATAATTATTATACTATAATATACATAATTAGTATTTAACAATGAGAAATACAATTATATATTTTGAAATTATAATAATACTCTACATCTACATACAATAAGTGAATATTTCATTCAAAAAATAATTTGGATTATCTGTAATTTCCTAATATTTATAAGGTACTTACATGAAAATAATTGAAGTTCAATTCTCTATTAATACAGTAAACTGTAGTAAACCTATGAATACAATAATTTAGAGTGCAATAGCATATAAGCTAATTTAAATATCAGCTGAAATTCTTGTTTAAAAACTATTTTACATAATATTAAAGGTATGATATGAGGATATGACCTTTTCAATAATTGATCTCATTTAAGTTTTCTTTTATTAAAATGATCGATGGAATCGTTTCGTCTTATGAGACTCGCAATTTATCAACGTAAAATCTTAAATTGCTTTTTCATTCATTATCAAGTAACACACGTCTCTTTTTCCTCTTCAATTAATTGATATCCTCTTCTTATTTTATCATGACATGATTAAGACAGGATCATGTTGTAAAAATTAAAAATTAACTATTATTCATTCACAAGACACATTAAATACTATTTATAATAAACTCACAACTAATATTTCAATGACCCGAGTATACGTATTCGTAAATATGTTATATAATTGATATAAAGCTTTTAAGGGGTCCTTCACTTCTCGGTTCCAAAATTTAATTTCGCTTTATCTGCATTAGGAAATTCTGCTTCAAAAACATTTTGCATTTCAATATAGTATTTTCAATATAGTATTTAAGTAAAGTATAGGTAATTTATATGTAAGCTCCAATAGTCGCGAAAGTCATTGTTTAAATATGGAATATTTTCAAGAATATAAATATTTTTAAAATTTGATTTTTTCGAATTCGTAATTTCATTACTGAAGAAAAAAGATTTTTTAAATATGTTAAATATTGCTTATATTTTACTACAATAAGTATTCTGACTTGTGTGCATGTTATTTTTATAAGAAACTTAAAAATTATAATACATTGTACAAGAGTTTTTGTAGAGAGATTAAATTCTACTATAGATCAAGATAATGACACAATTATGTAGATAATTTATATTTACAGTAAAGCATCGTGTAGTATTTAGTTTGTCTTTGATCATTGTCACCGTTTCCTTTCATTTTGGAAGCCCACGTCATTAAATTCGTTCACCCCTCGTGTATAACAACGACAAAATTAAAGCATATATATAAAATAATATCACTCGAGTTGATTTCAGGGAGAATAACATTTAAAGTATTCAAGTAGGCGAATTTGACAAGGCGGTTTACTGTTAGTAATATTTATCTCTAATCGTAATTAAATAGGAAAGATTATTTGGTTAATTAGAATATATCTATGATACGGTTGATTCTTCCGGGATTGGATAAAGTAATTCAGTAGCTTCAATATTTTCTGCAGGGATGTCTTTATCTCCCCATCCCCATGGACCGCCGTGAAAGTGTTCATGGGTTCCATCCCCAGTCTTGGCTATTCTTTCGACAATGCTCTTGTTGCTCACTGTCTTGAGATCGTAGGCCCATCCGATTTTAGCGAAAAAGTCAACAAAATGCTTTGTAAAGTTGATAGATCCAAATTCTGAGGTCTTGTAGTCCCAGGGAAATACGTGATGGTAATTGTGCCAACCTTCACCAAGAGCAAGAAGAGCAACTAAACGATTTTCTGATGGATTGATAGTCCTACAAAAAATTTATACATTATTAGATGATTTTTTAAATACTTAAATATATTACATAATAAAAACATCTCTAATAGCGCTTAATTACGTATAAGTTTATAAGCTATTATGTTATATCTAATTAAATTTTATTATTATAATAATTGAATATTTAACATGTACAATGCAAGTAATTTATTGTGTACTTGCATGTCTTGTATTAAACGAGTTATATCATTTTTATTTTATATATTTAACTCATAAACTGATCGGATTTTTATTATGTTATGTTAATGTTCATTGTTATTATGGTCTATTAACTTATTTTTGTTTCCTGTCTATAAGAAATATATAAAGGAGAATTCAAAGAATATTGTTGGAAATAATTCAAGGAATTATGCGAGGTTTTTTGAAGTTCAATTCACTCAAGCTTAAATATCGAAAGTGTAATTATGTAATTAAACCAAGCATTCACATGAATAGAAGGCGCAAAAATTCTTGAATTTACGTATTGACTTAACAAACTTAACACGTTTTTACATTTAAACTCGTTTTTACAATTGAAGATGTTAAAAAGATATAAAGATGGTTTAAATTGTAAGTTGATTGTTAATTTAATTATAAATTTAATTATTTATACTTGTCATAAGGCTTGGATCCGTATAAATGAGCAGCGCTATTGACGAGCCAAGTTGCATGAAGGCTGTAAACATATCTCGTGAAGAAAAGGAAGAAATAAGACGCTTTGAGTGATTCGCCCCAGCAGAAAGTGGCGATGTATGATGGCGCAATGACAGCAACGAGAAGAACCAATGTCTTGTAGTATCTGAAAAATCACGAGATGTTAAAAATGTCATCTTTGCGTCTTGTTAAATTTTTATAATATATATTTTATTATATGGATAGATCAAGTAGAAACATTCAATTATATACATATTATAATTCATATATGCCTAATTTAACTATCTTAATTAAATGCTGAATTGCAACAGACTTAAAACTTTTAATGTTTTCTCCGTGTAGTAGTAAAGTAATGGAGTAATAAGCTAAAGTGTAAAATGGGATTAAGTAATAGATAAAAAAATAGTTAAGGACGGGTTTCCATTTGAACTTATTAAATATGTATCTAAAGTAGGATATTAAGTCTCAATCCAACGATAAGTGTTTTGATTTTAAATGGGTCTTACTTGTGCTGAAACATGACGATAGGGTCAGCTTTCAAGTCCGTCATTTCAAGATTCCTTCCCTTGGCCTTGACTTCCTCGTGCTTTCGAGAAAGAAGCCAACCAACGTGGGCAAAGAAGAACCCTCGTTTCGCATTACTGCAAATATAAAATATAATCATCATTACCAGCCTTATTAAAGAGATTCATTAACCTTCATTCATTGCATTGAAATTAATACTCATAGAATTATATGTATCTGAATCATCGGCTTGTGTTTTAAGATTATTAAAGTTATACAAATAAATAATATAACATATACTATATAAATTATAAACCTTAATTATTATTTTTTACTATATTGGATATTGTTCTTATGTAATAATATAATTATAAAGTAATTTTATATAATTTTGTATCAGTTTAATGATAAATGATACACATGTTGAATAGGATAGGTCAGAATACTTTAATGTGAATCTAGCTATTCTTAACCCTGATAATAGTTATATCGTGCAAAGTTAACACTTTCCGTTTCCGAATTAAAGGTAATTGCCAATAAAATTGCATAGTGTGTGAGTTTTCAATGGGGTTATTAGCGTGTTCATTGGGAGGTTGAAATAGCTTGTCTAAATGTACTTAAGTGTGTAAAATAAGGTAGGTATAAGGTATTATGTATTAAAAAAAGTAACTCACTGAGGATCTGCATCTGTTTCTGTAAATTTATGATGAAGTCGGTGATCTCTGCTCCTAAAAAATGAAATGAATCAATTATGATCATTTAGTACTTGTGGCATGATAAATGTCATGTAATGAATGATATAATTTGCATTGAGTGTTTTACCATTCGAAGATACTATTTTGAATAGCCCCAGTTTGAGCGAGACAAAGGATGACCCTTAGTGGGAAGTTTGCTTTGTAGGACTTGTGGGCCCAGTACCGATGGGCACCTGCCGTTATACCTGATTCAAACATCCGTCCCAATTAATTATTTTACAACCTCAGACTTTTTTTAAATTATTTGCTCTCGTTTTTCTCATTACCTATCCCGTTGAGGTGGAATATGACGACGGCTGTAATGAAAACAAGAATCCAACATTATTCCCCAATCCATACATTTATAATACATTTAAAGACATATTTATCTACTATGGTATAAGAAGCAGAAGTAGATATACAAGAAAGCTAGAGTCATAAAACTCATTGGGGACTTTTATCTATTGGGGTATAAAACGCAAGTTTAGAAGACTGTGGCTTCCATACAATTTGTTCATGAATTAAAGAAGATAAATGCTTGAATGACATTAAAATGGTATTAAATTACGCAATGGTTTAAGCACACGTAGAATGTGGAAAAAAATGTTGGCCAAATGTCATATTGCATCACACTCATTGAAACTGGGAGCTAAAGGAGGAATTTCCGGCGGATTTTAAAATGGGGCGTTATTGAGAATATTGGAACGAAGTTTGAAGATTTGCCAATATGAATAAGTGATGGAGCGAGGAGCTATAAATAGATTTTTGCACTAATACTACACTTTCCCAATGTGAGATAAAAGTCAAGTTCATGGAGGAAAAATTTGACCATGAACCATTTTCCTTTCTAGAGGATATCCTTTAATCTCTATGTATGTCTATATCCCTTCCCTTCCTCACTCCACCACACATTTAGATTATAGATATAAATGGAGGAATTTGCGAAATATTTTGCAAAAGACCAAAAGTTGGAATATTAACAATCCGCTTAATATTATATAGAAAATTATTATTTTATGAAAAATTGACTTACCAAAAACAAATGTTAAGATTTTGACTTGTCCAGTTAATAAAAGATATAAGCCGTACATAGCGGCAATATGAATTAATACAAAGACCACCACATTTTTCCAAACGATGATCACAGGAGCACTTTTCTTTTCTGTTACATTTTGGACAGGAGGGACTTTGAGAGAATTTGACTTATTTGTGGCGTTGGGAGTCATTGTGAAAAATGAATTTGGAATCTTCGAGGAAACTGTGGGAAAGGAAGTGCAGAAGGTTTTGAGAGCAAAAGTAAATAGTTAATGATATAAGTAATAAGTATATGTAGTAGGAAGGAAGAGAGACGCGTGTTCAATAATAATAAATGTGAGAGTTTCTGCGAAGTGTTGTCTCGGACGTTGCGAGACTTAAAGTGGGATCCCCTCCAGAGTTTACCGGTAATAAATATACGGGGAAGTTTGGAGGGACTTCCACATATGCAGCAGCTCTATCTAATCAACGAAGAAAGGATTTCCCAACCATCCTACTTGCTTTGCAAAATGAGAAGACCTTTTTGCGTATAGAGACTGGCTGCTGGAGAATCATGCCATTTATGATCGCGCCCCCCAAACCAACGTTCTAATTCATATACTTATAATAAACTATATCAGATGACTAGCTTTAATGACTAAAAAGGCCAAATTCCATTTTAATTATTTCTTATGAAATTATTCTTATTTCTTACATATTTCTTACAAGTTTCATTGCACTTTTGTTTTTTTAACATTTAATGATTCCAACATTTAATGATTTATATTAGGCCTATTTTTTTTCTTCTTCAAAATTACATGTAGGAAAACGTGATTCATTTACTTTTGGTATTTGAAGTTAAGCGAGTTAATAAATTTATAATGCTTATTTAAATTGACATTGAATCGGAGAGATGGGAAAGATTTGGTCGTGAATTAATGTGAGGATTTTATGGAGAATTCTCTTCATTCTCGTCAAGTGTGTCGAGGAATGAAGAGCAATTGATTGTACATTTTTTTCCTTCGTGTACTGGAACTCCTTGGCATGATTCTGCTCCGTAGAGAGAGGATGTGGGATAGGCTAATGAGGATCACCAGATCTCTCCTGACGTCCCCCCTCGTGTTCCGTCATTCACGTAACCACCGGCTTATTGTCCGGTTCTTCGACTCACATTTTCCACACATTCAATGGACAGATGTTCTGGATGCTGGAGTTTGCTCATGCGATGAAATGCAGGAAATTTAATCAGATTCTTTTATTAGATGAACCTGAATTGATTCGAGATTCATAAAAAGGAAATGTAGTTATTTAAGCTTGCGAAAACCCATGTAGCCATATTATGTACATCTTTTTTGCCAATTGCGAATATTCTTATATAATATAACTACTACATTTAACATATATTACTAGATACATACTTATTATTTATGTACAATGCAGTTGATATTAATATATCGTACCATATTCTGGTATTGCCTATAAAACATTTAATTGTGCCAGTGTTATGAAAGTTATAATTACACTTAAATACCACAAGTAGATATTTTTATTCGGGAAGTTGTCAGAATTGATTTCTGTTAATTTTTCATATTCTTAACAATAATACTAAAGTACAAAAGTATAACCAAGAAATATACATTAACATTAAGTATACATTTAAGTTAGATGTTTATATTCTCTATGTACTTAATACAATTTGTTATTTAATGAAACATTATTATTTTGATTACTTTCGAGATGAATAAGACAAGCTTTAAAAAATAAATGTTATTTGTCTTGAAAATTTTCGACAAAAATACAGGTAACTCTATGAAATTATTTGATACACGTGTTTGCAAAATATTATTTCAGCTAATTCGAAGTTCATCCGGATCATTAAATATATTAAAGTTGGAGGTAATTCACCACCATACTAGTATAGAGTACATGTTTTATATAGGTATATAGCTGTTTGAATATTTATATAAAAACTTCCCCATTGACGTTATGAAATTTAAAGAAAAGGGAATCCCAAGGGGAAGGGAAAATGAATTCATTTAAATTGGCAAGGGTTAAATATTCTTTTAACCATTTACACCTAGGCTAGACCATGTACTTATATAAGTACCTATGTGAAGTATATCATGTATCGTCATCATGATGAACCTGATTAAGTGTTAAAAGGACTTCATAAATAATTATATATTATATTATGTATATAGAGTTAATAAGAGTTAAATGGGAAATATGCATCGTATATTCTTAAAGGCGTAGTATTGAATACGTAGTATTGTGCATTCTTGCCATCGTTCGTCCGCACTTGAGAATAAAATACAATGAGTTTGGTCAGGAATATTGGTTATGTTTTTGGGTCTAGTTCTTACAAGACAGTGTGAAATGTATGAAAAGGATGAGTCAGGGGATGAAGAACGGGGAAGTTGGGAAGCTTGCCGTTGAGCGAGTGTAAGTATTTATCATATACCATATTATATTACTTATATACCATTGAACTAGACAGTGGGGAGATGTGTGAGCTGCAGGTTTCCTCGACCCGAGGAGGGCTGGGTTGGCAAAGAGTAGGGCCGAGTTCAAACGGGTTGGAGAGATAATAACCTTCCTATTCTCCACGTACCCAAATGTGCTGACCTTCATAAACTGAAAGGATTTTGCCCAATGGGGAAACGCTTGACTTTGACCACCACATGGATGATCGATAAGCCTTTAGCTCATAGATCGGAAGACCCGAGAGCGAAAGACAAGTGGAGAATTATAAACCCCATATACCAAATACCTTCCTTATCTCTTTAACTAATACTCACTCAATTTTACGACTTTCAAGCTCCCACTACTGTTGCTTCCATTTACAACTCACACATGTTGGATACAGATATGTGCATATTGAGGTATTCAATCAGTACTTATTATTGGAATAAAATAGAAAGGGTGGGAGGGTCAATACACATGTCGCTATTTAAGTGCACTTTCTCTTATGAGTTCTATTCTTGTACAAATGTAGCCGTTTGGACTGGGCTTATGATTTCTGTGTATTTTTTAACTGTATAGTATTTGTATAGGACACTTGCATTGACAAAGAGTTTGGTGAATAGGGAAAGCGGAAAAGTTGATTAGGCAAATATTAAATGTGGGATGAGACTCAAGTGTATTAGTATGTATTTGGTGTATGGAAAAGAGTCATTCCATTCTTTCCCTTTTTTCTCATTTGGGCATAGTAGGAGGAATTAAATGAGAAGAATTAAATAAATGCAATGATGGATGATAAGAATTAAGCATTGAGTGAATTCGTGATCGTTATGTGGGAATATGCACACTATCAGAATTATCTGAGTCTTATCGTGAGAGTGTGGATTTATATTTAATTGGTGTCAAATGAGGATTGAGCAATTTCAATAAATAATCATGTAAAAAGGAATGTGTATGATATTTGACGAATTATTCAATAATCACTCTGCATTTCTCTTTCCCACCATTTATATACAGTTCACCCTTTAATTCATTCATTTATTTGGCTCCTTAAATATAACAATCAAAGCGTCGGAATTACAATAAAATATAAAATAATATATTTTTATAGTTATAAGAAAATGTACCTGTGCATATCGCGTTAAAGTCATAATTAAATATAACAACAACGATGGTCCATGTACTAAAACAGTTTTAATCTCAATCTACATTTAAATCATCTTTTATTGAAGGCTTGGTCTTGCCATTTCCATTTACTTTAATAAAGGTTATACAATAATTTCTTGTTCATACTCTACAGGGAATGAGCATTATGTATAGTTATATGGCTCAAAGTTATATAATAAGTGATGTTGCAAATTTTGATATTGTTCATATTGCACTTTGACTTGGGTATTTTGCATCTATTGCTCTCTCACTCCTCTCTTGATTTTGGAGAACTCGGAGATTTTAATAAAATAATATTAATTAGTAATAGTACCTTATAATCACTGCCTTCATATTGAACAGACAAAAATGTGTATAGGTTTCCACAAGTGTTCTATGAAGTCATTTGCTACTACTAATTAGTCAAGAGGAAATTAATAAGACAGTTCATTAATGTTTGGTTAAAGGACGGATAAGATCAAGCGCACATAAATAATGTACAAAAATATATATTGTGTAATATAGACTGTGTGTATATAGTTGCTTGTGTGAATTATATATATATATATTATATAATATAATTAGTACATGTGTAGTAAATAGATACAAAAGTATGAATTGTAAATTTGTGACTCTCGGTTCGAAAGGAAATAATTGAGCAGAGCTGGGAGCCGATTCGAGAGTAAAGAGACAAGGGAAGAGCAACAACGTGGGACTCTGTTTATTAACAATGTTTTTTGATTGAATAATAATAATAATAATATGTTAGTAATAACGGGCTGAGCTTTTGACCTCCGTTTTCTTCTTCTCCATTTCCAGTCGTGGAGTTTCACTCCTTCTTCAACGTCTTTGGGTTGACAAAGTAAGCCTTGTAGAAATAATTTGCGAAGAGGACCATGTACGAGATGCAAATTGAGATATGGGTATAGAACGTGTCGGCTCGTCTCGCACAGTCATATCCATCGTCTGCAAAAAAAATCACATATATGAGCAACACATGGTTTGGATAGGAATTTGGGAAGAAAAGAGTGTGAGGAGAATTTCTAGAGAATGAGGACGTACAGAGGATCTTGAATGAGTAGAGGTTCACCAACAGCCCAACAACCATCTGAGTCAGTTGGAGGGCCGTGATCGTCATTGCAATGGGTCGAGCTATCTTGACTTGAAGAGCCTGAACAAAATATTATTATTATAATGAAGCCATTAATTTAATGTCATTTAATTTTAATGTAATTTCATAATGTAATTTCATTTTAATGAAATTTCATCTTACATATAGTGTTTAGTTTAATGCTGTTTAGCTTTAATGCTGTTTAGTTTTAATGTCATTTAGCTTTAATTTCTAAAAAGCTGAGCATTTGAGGAATTCATAATATGGAATGGATTTTTACCCGGGCAGCGTAGTAAGAGTACATGAGCGAATGGACGAAATAGTTCATGACCCCGTACCATCTGAAGATGGGCTCATAATCGGAATAAAAGTACCAACAGCACATGAGGACTGTGATGTGATGATACCTGTGAGGCGAGTTATTAGAAAGCGGAATTTTGAAGGGCAAGGCTCTCAATGGGAGCAAATGTGAAACTCTCACCAGTGGAGAAAGATGAGCCGTTGCTTCCTCAACACGATGAACACCGTGTCCCCCAACTCGACCATTTTCGAGAGGACGAACATGAGGCCCCAAAATGCGGAAGTTACATTGTGTTCATCCCTGAAATATTTAACCTTTTACAAAAACTACTAAAATCATTTCATATACAAAATATATTATACACAAAAAGGAGAAATTGAGCAATGAGAAATTAAGGAATTGAGGAATTAAGAGAAATTAAGGCTTAAATCGAGAAAAAAATTAATTCGGAACAAGGACAGGCATTTGGAGTTGATTAGGAAGAAGGAAGAATTAAAAAACTGAATTTAAAGAAATGACGTGAGAAATTCTCATCTGGAGCTGAGCCGTGAGAATAAATTCTCATTAGCGGAGTCGGGGCATTGTTCCTTAATTGTAAAAAGGGAAGGTGTTTACCTGACACAGAGACTCCTGTGGAATCCGTTTTCCCCAAAGATGACAGAATGGAATTCGGGGTAGACGCGGAGGAGTCCGAAGACGGAGAAGATGGCGAGAAGGACGTTCCACACAGCAAGGGGACTGCGGAGATGAAACGGTGCCCGATTTTTCATCCATACCTGTCCCGAGAAGATGAGGACGATGTAGACGATGGAGGCGTATAGGGAAATGTGGGCATGCTGCTTCATGAAAGCCCTCGCCCCGTTGAGGTCAAACTTCTCGAACTCGAAGGAGGTCGTGTACGGGGCCTCGGTGAGCACGACATCTTCGTCGTAGAACGTCTGTGTGATGTTGAGGAAGACCATGTTGGGGTGTTGAGCGGCGTTCCGAAGCACAGGGTTGAATGCACGAAGGGCACGACACTCGAAGGGGTCTCTCGGTGAGTATATTTATAGCAAAGGGGTCCGTTCCTGAGCCTTGGAAGACATGACTGGTGGAGAGCGGGGGTGAAGGAATTGGTGTGGCCGTCCTCTGAGGCGGCAATCCGCACTGCCTGCGACTGAGAGAGCCTCTCGAGACTCTGGGGTCAATCGTGAGATGCTCGCCAGCCGCTTCCCCACCAACTAACCAAGGAACCAAAAGAGAAAAGAAAGTGAGGTGAACTTAAATAGGTCGGTCATCACAGAGAGTCCAACCGACTAACAGCCAGTCTCGAGAGTATATGACCAACCAATGCATTCAATCTAGGCCTACGTGTCGAAACGAAAGACATTGTTGACTCTACAAGCAACCCCTCGGCCGGACGAGGTTTGGGGAGCCTACTAACTAACTGACCAACAACTCTCCTCGTTACCTTAAGGGTAAAACAGGTTGTCATTGTTGCCAATAATACAGGTAATACTGGTAATTATACAGGCTAATCGTCCAGGTGAGGTAGGCTGGTGGATATACCCACTCCGGCCAACCCTTGTCTTTCTTTTAAAATTCTCAAATTCACCCGCACCCGCCCCGGCTCCATCGCCCTCACATGACCTACAAACCCTATTGGGGTTAACTCCCCCTTGACCCGAAATGTTAAAGGGGAAGAAACATGTATTTACTAATCGGACCTCGCAGAACGAGAATCTTCCATTGAGAAAAAATTCTCCTCCCCATTCCTCGCATCATTCACTTTACAACTGGATTCAGTCGCTATATTTTTATGCAGTTAAATTCACTTAAATCTCATTTTATTCAAAAACCTCACAGTTCACTAATCAGTTCAAACATACAAAAAAGGTAGGAATGTTTGATGGGTTCATAGCCATTGATATTGCGCATTTTTTTCTAAACCTATACAAAGTAATATATTGTACATGTAAGAAGTCTTAATACTGCATGTATGCATGTGTATATCAAATCTTAACAATAAGATAAAAACGTGCAATGAACCCATCCAACTAAATTTTACATTTTATTTTAATTAAGCATTGACATTAATGAATGAGTATAAAAATAATATCAGAGTTATAACAAGAGTAATAACATAAATATTCATAAGATCAATGTAACATCTAACACATACACATCTTCATACTATACTAATGGTAAATACAATATATGGTACAAATATTCATCTCATATAGAAATACATAAGGTTCAATAACACTACATTAATTGTTCCTTTTGAGAAATGACCAAAGAGTAAAAGATAGAAATAGTGTACAGAATTGATATACAATATTATCTTATATGGTAGGTATGAATGGTATTGTAAAAATATATAGGAATTTAAGGTTGGGAGTATTTCGCCAGAGATCTTCATCCTGAAATGTAAATGAGGTAGACAGAGGGTGAGGAGGAGTCTGTTCATTGGGTGTAGTAAACACGTTTAGATCCCCATTCGAGAAATGGAATTCCAAATTACTTGAGCTTGTATAAAATTTGGGTCATTTGTGCATTTTCCAGCGGAATCTCTTTGTCACCCCAACCCCAATGGCCCTGCTCAGGAGGTGCATGGGCGGTGAGTGAACCAGTTCTATCCACTCGCTTGCGAACGACGTCATCAGGAACTGACTTCAGGTCATAGGCCCACCCTATCTTCCCAAAAAATTCAATGAACATTTTGGAAACGTTGAGGAATCCGAATTCGGAGGCTTTGTAGTCCCAAGGGAAGACATGATGAAAATTGTGCCATCCTTCACCCATTGAGAAAAATGATACGAACATGTTCTCTCTGGGATTGATGTTACTAAAATTAAAACATAAAGTTGATTGAGAAATTCCTCGTAGTTAAAATGATTTAATAGCAACCAATTCGTACTACTATTGTAATAGCTTCAAATGGGAAAGAAAGCCGTTGTAAAGGATAATTTAATAGAGTTTACAAAGGTTTAGTTTTAGTTTTATTATTTTGTATAAAATTTAAGTAGATCATTACCTTTGAGAGTTGAGCCGCAATTAAAGGCGGATCATAAACAAAAGTTGAGGAAAAAGCTGAAAATGTTTTGCGCATAAAAGTTGAAGTGTTTTATGAGTTTTACACTACTGTGATCTCCCAATATAAAAGCAGTATAAACTGATAATCAAAGCAGCATTTAAATTACAGGTACATTACATACTTATCATAAGGTCTATGTCCAAACATGTGAGCAACGCTGTTGACGGCCCAAGTCCCATGTAATGACCAACAGTAGCGGAGTTGATTGAGGAAAAAAGATTCCCAGAATGAACATCCCCAACAATAAATCGGGATGATGATGGGAATGACGAAGAAAATACTAACGATCCATGGTGTGTAGTATCTATTGGGACATCAACAAATTCATGAATTTATTAAATATTCATTGCATACATTATTTATATGTAATAAAGTAATATCTATACTAGTTGCATATACGGGTTCATTAGGTCCATTTCGCAGTCTCATAATACATATTAATCACTCACGCATTATTACACACAAAAAGAGTAAAGGAGAATAAAGGGCCATTGTATTATAATTTGCAATTGTAAAGGTGGTTTAGGAAAGCCAAGTGAGTGTGCTTATTAGCTCACTCGTTCAACGTCCAAACCAATTTCTCTATTGGGGCATTCATTCATAAATTAAGATGTCTCACAGAGGAAAACAAATCTCACCTATATACAGAATACTGTATTCAGTATACAGATAGAACACAAAACACGCTTCCTTTTAAGAATAAACATGAATATTGAGGTTTAAAAAATTAAGATATACTACTAGCTTATAAATTAAGTATTATAGCTATATTATAGCTTAAGTTAATGGACCTTTGTTTCCATATTTAAGTCATTATTTCAAAGATTAGTCCTTTTCCCAATTCTCTTAAACACTTAAAATAAAATGTGCAAATTGAAGCAAATATAAGAAAATTAGAGCAAATTGGTAAATCGAGTTAGTCATGCTTTTACATATACAAACATGTGCTGAATGCATGTTACATGTTTCAACAATCTCATTATCATTAAATATTGGTTATAGGAATTGTTCACATTTTTGTAGTTTAAGAGGAAAGTGGAGGAAAAGAGGAAAATTATAACCCGGTATAATTGTAAACTGTAAGATTAATGTTCGGATGTAATACTTTTGCTGGAACATGACAAGAGGGTCAGAGGTCAAATCTGAAAAGTCGAGTATTTTCCCTTTCATCTTCACCGCCTCGTGCTTCCGGTAAAAGAGCCATCCAATGTGAGAGAAGAAGAATCCTCGTTTCGCATTATGTGGGTCGGCGTTGGTCTCGGAGAACTTGTGGTGAACACGATGATCTCGGCACCACACGTAGATCGGCGTCTAAGTCCAAGGGACAAAAAAACAAAAAAGAGTGCTCAGTTGCGTTGAACACCTGACCCCCCTCTCTCAAAAAATATGTATTATTAGGTCATCGTGGAAACTCTCGTTCCTCATCATCATCCCTTGTAGATTGGTCTACTGGCAGACTCAATGGAATTGGGAGAAGGTTAGAAGGTTTGAAATGAGGAACGAGATTCCTTCCTCGTTCGACTCACTTGGAGACTCGCCGATTGCATTACCAAGAGAAGAACTTGAAGGGGAAACTTTGCCTTAAACGTCCTGTGGCACCAGTACCTATGGGCTCCTGCCGTGATCCCCAAACCAGTAATGAATGTGTAGATAGCACCTTCCAAAAACATTCAAGTCAAGATCAATTAAATTTCCCAACAGACACAAATTATTACGAGTCCACGCTCAAATTAAAAATTCATAATATGGTTCAAACTACTTAAAAAGTATACGTAAATAGAAATGCATATTGAACATGCATAATAATGTAAAATAATGGTACAATATTGTAACTGTAGTTAAATACAATAATGTTCAACTGTTGTACAGTAGAGTATTGTACATTACATATAGATACAGATACAATTAGACTACTATTGTACAATTAATGTTCAAGTCTAGTTTTTTTAATAGTAAAATGAATTGGAATCCTTACACCATAATATACTCAACCACATGAAATTCCATGTGAGGATCCGGATGCATCCGCCAATGGCGAATAGATGGATAAAGGCAAGGACGATTACGTTCCTCCAAATAATTTCCTTTGGGATGTTGGCATCATCATCATTCGTTTCTTCATCTTTTGTTCGATAGGCACCAATTGGCTGTTGACTCATTTCCCCGCCGCACCTGCTAATTATTACCTTTAAAGTTGTTTCTTTGCACAAGTCTCCGTAGATGGGAGGAAAGAGATGACATAACACCAAAAGACGTTGATTCACTTACATTGATCTCAAGGTAACTTTCTACTCACGGGATTCGGAAATTGGTAATTTATTGAAACTGTGCAAATGTGTCAAATGGTAAATGTGAATTTGGCTATATGACATACTACATGACAGCTTTGATTTTGCTCTCTTGCCAAGATGCTAAATAAATATACAAAATGATTCCGGACAGAAAAGGAGATTGGGGGTTGTTCCAGAAGGGACTTGGTGATCGGACTAAAGAGAAAAAAAATGAGTAAGGATGGAAATTAAGGTGGAAGTGTTCATGAAGGGCCCTTAAATAAACCCCTTCTAACATGTGGCTTATTCCTAATTTTAGAGTAGTGGGGTGAGAAACTACAACTAAACCTGTCCAAGGTGGTCAGGAATAACAGAAAGTTTTGATGAATTTGTTTTGTTGAATGGGGAGAATTTCTTTGTTTCTTGAATGGTTCTGTTCTTTTTTGTATTGTTTCGTCAAATATCCAAATCCTCTTTTTGTGTGGCTTTTCAAAATCTGACAGGGGTTGGTGAATAAATGGGTTTCAAAAAGAAAGATTTTCAAAATATGATGGATTAAAAGTAATGTGATACTTCAAACTTACTAATATATTTATTGTAACTTCGGACAGATACTTAAGCACGTACCACGTACTTAAGTAGTAATAGATAGTACATGGGTACATTTAAGACACGGGTCACGGGCCACCCAGTTTTTGAAGTAATCAATCAATCAATATCAATAGCCACACAAAAGTTGGGAATTCTGTCACAATTATCCTGACCATTTCCATCCTCGAAGTCATTCAGGAAATTTTTATTTATAACAGTGTAATTCTTCCTTACAAATACATATTTTTATATTATATTAGAATTACAGATATGATCAGAACCATATTTTATTCAATACTCAATTCTCATAATGTCCGTTATATTATCTAATATTTTACATATATTTCATAAGTCAATTTCAATTAGCTTTTAATGTTAAATAAGAATTTACCCGCTATAGAAGTACAATCTTCCTCTCCATTTATAGCATTTCATAATTAGTTAAATAGATTAAATTAACATGTGTCAAATAAATGGTCCAGCTCTTGGTCCAGTGCCATTTCTCTTATCCGTCAAATGTCAATGAACGTCGGAAGTCACAAGACCGCGGAACGTTCATAATGAGTAATGATTAATGATCATACTTATACTTAGGTAACTTCTTATTAATTTTGTAAATTTACTTTAATGCACTTAATCGTTTAAATATATAAGCACAAAGATGTTTTATTAATATAAAATAGTTCCTCCTTTGAACTTTAAATGCTCACATGATAAATACTATATAATTCTTATCTTACATGTAGATATTATGTATGAACTTATGTCATAAATTATTGATAAAAACATACAAATAATAATATGTAATTCATAAGTTTCATAAGTTAACTTATTTAACTGCATAAAATAAATCTCATAATTACATACACCATATAAGCATACACAGTCAAATTATCTAATACAAATATTTAAAAGTATGTATATATGATACATGAAGTACTGATATGTGGATGTTGTAAGATCTTTCCTTACATAAAGAGAGCAGGGATGGGCATTTTAAATCTTTCTTTAAAATATAAAATATAACATTTGAAAATGAAATGAGAATAAGGAATAAGTGCTTATTGTATTATTAAATAATAGTACGTAACTCCAAATTAATTTAATTGAGGCAAATTATTTTAATTTGATAGAGATTATATTTTATAATTTAATTAAATGATTAAAAGCTTTACAAAATATTTTAAAAAATATAAATATGCCGTATAGACACAACAAGGATATAATGTAGAACATCCTGATTCTTAACTGTGTTTAGAAACAGATACTGTGTGATATATCCAAACTCGCATATGTAATATATAGGTTACAAGAAACTCAATTTGATAATTGATTGTAATTTATAAAGCATTGAGTAAATAACATTAATTCCCGAACTTGTTTCCTATCTGTTTTGTTCAATCAACGGACTATGAACCTTCCACTTCAAATTCAATATGTCTCTGTTATCTATTCTCAATTTTCAACTTAATTTGGCAGTTATTCAATGAAATTGTTTGATCATTCATAGTAGAAATATTGCAAATCTCTTTAAAATGGGAGAAATTGGTAAAAATATGGAAGAAAAGGTAAGTTTCAATATATCTTATAATTATGTATAAAATATCCTATGCACAAAAATACAAATTGTAATAAACACCAATTTAACAATTATCCTTAAATATCTGTAGGTTGTGAGAGATTTGAGAAATGAATTTTACAAAAGAACGACACTTTCAATTGAATACAGATTGGAGCAATTGGAGAATCTGTACAAAATGTATGAAGAATCAACTGAGGAAATTCTCCAAGCTCTTTATGACGACTTAAGGAAACCGAAATTTGAGGGTTAATTATCAATTAAATCTAACCATACAACATAATTAACTATGCTTAACTATAATTAACTATCTCGATAAAATTGAAGTGTATTAAATTGATGCGTAAATAGCTTAATAGTTAAATATTCGTCATTTAAATAGGACTTGTATATGAACTCGAATTGCTTAAAAATGATGCCAAAGCTGCCGTAAGAGAATTGAAAAAATGGACAAGCCCAGAAAAACTTCCAGTTAATCTTCTTATGTCTTCAGATAGAGCTTTCATTCAACCTCAACCATTTGGTGTTGGTAAGAACAAAATTAGTTAAGCAAATATTATGTATGTTATTTATAAATAGGATAGGTATTTCCCCAAACCCCTCTAATTTATTGTCCCTTTCATTTTCAAGTGTTAATTCTTGGAGCATGGAATTACCCATTTCTACTTTCATTGAGACCTTTATGCGGAGCAATAGCCGCAGGAAACTGTGTCATTGTTAAACCTTCTGAAATTTCAACTTCATCTTCAGCAACAATAAATAAGATTATTACAAAGTACCTTGACCAGGTTTGTCAAAATGAAAATTAAAAATGTTAAGCATTAAATTTACTTATATGTAATACTTAAGTACTAAATGTAAGTAGTATTAGGAAAAATTATCTTTAATAAATCTTAACATAAGTATATCATATAACAGTATGCATAACTTTAATGATAAATACTCCTTTATAGAAATGCTATAGAGTTATTCAAGGAGGTGTTGAAGAAACGACTCGCCTTTTAGCTCAAAATTTTGATTATATTTTTGCGACTGGCTCAACCACTGTGGGAAGAATTGTAATGGAAGCCGCAGCAAAAAATTTGACACCAGTGACATTAGAGCTTGGAGGAAAAAGGTTCTCAGCGATTTTTTAAATAAATTATAGTACTTTTTAAAATAATTAATTTTTTCGGTAATTTCAAATTTTTTTTATTGAATTCAGCCCAGTATACATTCATGATTCCGCTGATATTGAAATGGCCGCAAAGCGGATTATATGGGGAAAACTAATCAACCTTGGGTAAGATTTAATTTTTATCAACAGCGTTGCTCAATCCTTCTTTGATTAAAATTTATTTTGTTTTTTTCAGACAAACTTGCATTGGTTAGTTAATGAGTGATAAATATGAGAATAAACATCATTTGTAATTTTAGTTAATATGTTTACAAAAAACCACAAGGTAGTAATGGCATACTTATCCAACTGACTTAATAGCAATTTAGTAATGTAGTATTTGTAATTCAATACGTGATAGACTTAAAATTTCATACGCAGCTCCAGATTACGTCATAACTTCAAAAGCAAACCAAGCCATTTTTGTTAAAATTGCCAAAGAAGTTTTATCCGAATGGTATGGAAGTGACCAAAAGACTAGCAATGATCTAACGAGAATCGTCAACAACAAACATTTCAAAAGACTCCAAACACTCCTTGATAAAACGAAAGGGAAAATTGGGCTGGGTGGGGAAGTTGATGAAGACCAACTTTGGATTCCTCCAACCATTATTGGTAATAACTTTTAACATTAATTGGCCATTTAAAATAATGAAACAACTTAACCTTTCTCCAAGTTCATATAAAAATGCTAATAATTGTAAATACCCTGTATTTACAAATAATCACGACACTATCATTATATTTAATAATAAAAACATCATAATTATGTTTTTTATTTTAATTATTATGATATATGCAATGAAGCAATTGGCTATGTAATTAATGATTAATTGGTCATGTTTTTAAATGTAAGCTGTCGAGAAAAATGATATACTAATGGATGAGGAAATATTTGGGCCGATTCTCCCATTTTTAGCTATGAATTCCCCTCAAGAAGCACTTCAATTCATCAACTCACGGTAATTTGGAGGAAATATGAGATACGAGTATTATGATTTTATGATGGTAATGAATGGTCAAATGCATGGGAGTAATTAATTTAGGCCGAAGCCCCTGGCTCTTTACGTGTTTGCCAAAGATGAAGTTGTACAAGAGATGTTTTTAAGTTCTTCCTTCAGCGGATCTTTGACTCTCAATGATGTTGTAATTCAAAATGGTTGGGAGAACCTTCCTTTTGGTGGAGTTGGAGAAAGTGGAATTGGAAGGTTAAATTTCACAATTAACTATTTCCAATTTTAATCCAAAATTAAGACTTTAAAGAACAATTAACTCAATTTAACTAAATAATAAAATATCAATTATTTAAGTAATTTACAAATAGCTTAACGTTAATAACGATGTTATAAGCTATAATATCTTACTTATATAATGATCCTTGTTATATTGGTAATTTAGATATCATGGAAAATATTCCTTTGACACGTTTTCTCACAAGAAAAGCGTCGTCGTGAGGGATTTTGGGAAAATGAATGAGAAACTTGGATCCGTTCGGTATCCTCCATACACAGAAAACAAGATACAATTTGTTTCTTTTGTTTTAAGAAATTTTCGACATTTTGAACTGAATGGTGTAATTGGAGGGTTTCTTGGCTTCGCATCTGACTCTATTAGTTTTATGGGTTACTTATTGAAGAATACTGTTAAATCAGGAGCTGGTTTAATAGGACTCTCCGATAAACCAAAAAAGAATTGAAATTGAATTATATTTAAAATTAAATAAAAACGTTTATTTATTCAACATTCTTGTTTTACATTTATTATTAAAAACACAATTATTAATGATAAATAATAAAAACGCCGTAATTAATCATAAATAATAATTAATCATAAATAATAAAACACGATAATTAATAATAAAAAATAAAAACACCATTAAATTATTTAATTTTAAAATCTATGTAATAAAGGCATATTTAAATAGAATGTCTTTAAGAGCGTCAATTACAAGACATTGGTTTTAAAGGATCTAAAAGCCAGATTGTGACAGTAAGCGGGAATTGAAATGAATGGCGCGATGTATCCCTATTCTATAACATAGGAACCCTATGTTATCATAAGCTGGGTGGAGAACTGAGAAATAGATAGGAACTTTGTTTTGTCTTTTGTCTGATTAAAAATATTTAGATTTAAATGTCTATCTAATGCATTACTTTTGATTCAATTCAATTTCACATTTAGCTATTACAGTTTACGTTCTTACTTCAATATAAACCTAGTCATTTTAGGTCAAATTGACAAAGTATGATCTGCATGGTACAGAAGTGATCAAAATATCGATAAAGCATCTGACAAGAATCGTCAATAAAAAGCATTTCAAATTTCAAATTTAGTCTTCAAAAGACTTAAAACTCCAAAGTCTTCAAATACTCGTTGATAAAAGGTAAGGGGAAAAGTTGGAGCTAAAAAATAAGTATAATGTATAATAAATATATCGAAGCGATTTAAATATATTATTTTTATACTCAGGAGTTCCAATGAAGCAATTAAATTCAACAAACAGTTCGGCAAAGAAGAGAGGTCAATATGAAGAAGAAAAATTACCGGTCCTTCCGGCTCCGGTAGTTCTTACAAGAAGTGCATCGCGAAAGACAGAATGCGCTCTGGTTGTGAGATCCAAAACTCCGATTATATCTCCTTCAAAAATAGTAATTTGTTAATTAAGTTATATCTTAAATAATGAAAATTATCAAAATTATACATTTAAAATTTTTCTCATGCTATGTTCAATATTATACAATTTAGCATTTTATTCAATTTTAGAAAGGAGAAACTTCCGAGGATTGTTTTTCTTCTGAAAATGAAGATGACAATAAAGAAAATCGAGATTTGGACGAAGAAGGGAATTCTGAATTGGATGAGGAACATTCTCTTTCTGAAGAGTCTGCCGAAGATGAAGATTCCACATTTGAAGACGAAGAGGACAGCGAAAAGGAAAAATACGAAGGTTTGTCCCAGAATTTACCTTTTAAATTTTTAATACTTTAAATATAAATTGGTGTTTGGTGTACTTTAAATATTTTTAATATTATAAAACGGTGTATGGTGTATTTAGATTCCAAAATTTTCAATAAAAATTATTTGCATGAATAAATTAATAGTGGGAACAAGACGCTCATCCAGAATTAAAGAATCAAGTTATAATAAAAGTTGGATTGTTGGTGGTGGACCAGATGCACGAGGCTATCCTAGCAGAAGATCAACTAGGAAGTCTTATGAATACAGAGAAGAACCATCATTAGAACAAAGTGAACGGAGTGAACCACAGGAAGATTCGTCTCGATTGAGGCGAACAACCAGACGCTCGGTGGCATTTGAAGATAAGGAAAGAGATGCAAATCATACAAACTCAAAAGATAAAGATGATGAGAAATCAGACGAGGAAGTTGAGCATGATGATAATACAAATAGCACCACTGGTGTAAGTTTAAAATATATTCCAGATTAAGTATTAAAAATTATGAAAAATTAATATTAATTTTAGTTGGTATTTTAACAAACTATTGAAATTATATATAGGACTTGTATTCAAGACTGAAGTCGCGAACGTCAAGGAAAAATTACAATGAAAAAGTTCTTTCTCAATCTCACTCAAACTCAAATCAGGAAACTCCAGCTTATTCGGATCATTCAGGGCGATCTTTGAGAAGAACTGCAGCACGGACAGCTAGCAGTGCTCGACGACCTCAAAGATTTCAAGATGAGCCAATACGGAGCAGATTGAGAGATAGATCAAAGACTAAACGACCTCAATGTATGAATATTAATGGTTATTATAAGATATTCATTTAGATTTAAAAATATTATTTACATTATTTTTAATTTGTCAATCATAGTGTATATTGGAGGTCAAAGGAATATTGAAGATTTGCTCCGACGTAAGAGAAAAAGTAATTTTATGGATATGAATTTTGGGAGTTCGAGTTCGAGTTCTTCATCAGATTCTGAACAAGAATCCAGGCAGAAATCTCCCAAAAAGAAAAATCGCTATTCTGGAATGACCGCTTTTGAAAAATCTTCATCAAAGGTTTTTGTTTATAAAGTCTATGTAGAAAATATATAGTATACAGTCTAATTATTTAGTTAATACTTACCGAATAAATGTTCTCTTTAAATCTACAGAAAGCTTTATCTGGAGATTTTCATTCAATTGAAGTTGATCCTTCTGTCACTTTCGAATCAGTCGGCGGATTGAGTAAATATATTGATAAATTGAAAGAAGTCGTTGTGTTCCCAATGATGTACAAAGAATTTTTTGTCAATCGCAATATCACTCCACCTCGAGGGATCATTTTTCATGGACCACCAGGAACCGGAAAAACTCTTTTGGCAAGGGCCCTTGCAGCTGAATGCTCCATGATTGGATCGAAAAAAGTTTCATTTTATATGAGGAAGGGAGCTGATATTCTCAACAAGTAATGAACATTGCCATTTAACAATAAGTATAAAATTATATTTACTATAATTAAAAAATTAATATTAATTTTTGTTATTTTAAAGGTGGGTCGGAGAATCGGAACGACATCTTAAACTCCTCTTCGAACAAGCTGCAAAGAATCAACCGAGTATTATTTTCTTTGATGAAATTGATGGCTTGGCTCCAGTTCGCTCTTCTAAAACGGTAAACACCCACCTTTTATTTTCTGATCTTTAAATATAATTCCATAATTAATTTTTTATTTGATATTTAAATAATAATTTAAATGACCATTAACACCAATTTTCAATTCAACTATAGGACCAAATTCATAATTCGATCGTCTCGACTTTTCTGGCCGAACTTGATGGGCTTAAGGACCGTGGAGAAGTTATAGTGATTGGAGCAACGAACAGAATTGATTCAGTTGACCCGGCGCTTCGACGTCCAGGAAGATTCGATTATGAATTTGAGTTCTTTCTCCCTTCACTTGAAGTAAATTTTAGAATCTTATGAATTTTTGAAATTTTAAATACTTTAAATAGATGAATCAAAAAATAGAAGATAGTTTAATGAAACAAATATTAATAATGTTGTGTTTTTAGGGACGAAAAGACATCATTAAAGTTCATTTGAGTAAAAATGACTCTGAAAATGAAATTCTCAGCAATGGTCAGTTGGATGCTTTGGCCAATGCTTGCGTCGGCTTCAGTGGAGCAGATTTAAAGTTCCTCTGTGCCGAAGCAAACATGTGCGCTCTTAAGAGAAAATATCCCCAGATTTACTCATCGAAACAAAAGTTGCTCATTGACTACAAATCAATTCGTATTGAGCATGTGGATATCGAAAATGCCATGAAGTCAGTGAGTCGGTCAATGGAAAGATCAATTTTCAGTGTGAAATCTCCAGCAGCTCCACTTCCCTTATGTATGGAACCGCTTTTAAAAAGTGCAGTTGAACAGGGAATTGAAATGCTTGAAAAAGTATTCCCATACAAATTGAACACTCTTAAGGAACCAGGATCAAAAAGATGCATTTTGATTGCACAAAATTTGGAGAGTTGCATTGATTCATTTATTGTTCCGGCGATTCTCAATTCTGTTGAAGCAATTCCGGTCAACACTATTAGTTTGGAAACAATTTCATTGAAGGACGCTTATGGTGATGCAGCAGCCGTTACACAGGTTGAACAATTTATAAATTATTTTATTAATTTACGTACGTATAAGTTAAAAATACGAAAAAACATTCTAGGACTTTCTAACTCTAGATTTAAATATGGATTTTAATTTCGTTTAGATAATTGCTGAAAGTCTTCGTCATCCAAATGGCTCAATTCTTTATATTCCATCAATTGGCCAACTTTGGAAAGTTCTGAGTCCAATGGCTCAAGAAATTTTAAAGAAGCAGATTGTTCAGAATGTCACATCTCCTCTTCTTTTTCTTGCAACGACCTCTCAAGACGATTTTCATATTATCGACCAAGACATTGCAAATTTCTTCAATCAATATAAATTATATGTCCAAAATCCAAGTGATGAGGAACGTGAAGCCTTTTTTGAACCCATTTTCTCAAAACATGCACTTTACGTGAAGTATCAACCTGTTCAAGGTAATTTGATGATGATTCACTAAATAAGAAAGTTCTTAAATATAAAATTGTTGAATTTTTCTAACTATTTAACTTTTTTTAAATTCAGTCATGAATGAAGAATTGCCCATTGCACCTCCAGAGCCAGAACCCGAACCCACTGCTCAAGAAATAGCCGAGATTGAAAAAGAAGAAAATATTATTATGAGAGAACTCAGAGTTTTCCTTCGTCAGATCATTTCAAAATTGGCCAAAGATAGAAAGTGAGAATTTTTTTAATTATCTAAAACTACATTAGTAAATAATGTTCATTTTATGAATTTAATGATTTAAATGAATTAGATTCACGGAGTTCACAAAACCTGTCGACTTGGAAGAAGTTCCGGATTATTACGATTGTGTGAAAGAACCAATGGATCTTGAAACCATGATGTGTAAATTGGACCAAGGGGAGTATTTTTCAGCCAAACAGTTTCTTGATGACATCGCACTCATTACAACCAATGCTCTCAGTTATAACCCATGCACCACAGACCAAGACAAGGTATCATTTAAAATTGTAAAAATATTCAGAAGTTAACACCTTGACTTTAAAATCTGTTCATTCTAAAGATTTTCTTAGCAAAATTTATAATTACATTATTCATTTGTTGATTGTATAGCGTATCCGCCACAGAGCAAATGAATTGAGAGATATGGCTCATCTCTACATTGATCTTGAAATGGATCCAAACTTTGAAAAAAATTGTCAGAGTAAGTTTGAAATCTTTTATTTATTTTACATTTACACAATAACGTGTTATTATAACGTACTCACTCAGTACTTACTTAAAGATAATGATAATTATAAGATTAATATTTATTATTTAATAGGAATTGTAAAAGCTCGGGAAGAGAGAGAAAACAAGAAAAAGGCTAAAAAATCTACACCAGTTGTAAAATCAATCGTTTCTCTTCCACCATCAGCAGCTAGTACACCAATTGCTCAAAATTCCAGAGTAAGGAAAAGCGTTGCGATTGAAACTGTTCAAAATAATGTATCTGGTCCAAAGAAGAGTCCGGTGACTCTAAAAGTTACAAGAAAGAAAAAGAGAAAGAGCTGGAACAGGAAATCTGTGCCCAAGAAGGCCAAGTTTGATATCAAGACTGAGAAACTGCCATCTGCTGAAGAAGATAACGATGCTACGAATGAATATTCTAATTCTGCTAGTGAAACACAAAATGTATTGAACAATATGGAATTTGATACTGAGAAAGTAACAATTGAAGATCCTTTTGCAAATGATAAAGAAATCGTTCTTGGTCATGTTGATGAACCCAATATGCCAAATGGAGGAATTGACTTTATAGAAATTGACACTGAGGCAATTCAGTGTGAATCTGGTTTCATTTTTTGTAAGTTTTTCTAATTCTAATAAGAATTATTCTTTTTATTACAATTAATATATTTAGATGGAATTTGTCACTAATTTAATTATTTTTTGTAGGTAATTCTCGAGAGAAGTATGCGGATCGGTTGAAGAAAATCGAATTGTCTCTCTTGGTCGCCACCATTGATTGTTCAGTCGTCCAACTTACTCAAATTCGTTTTCATCTTCTAAAAGCTTGTGAGGAACATTATTTGACTCATGACAAAATTGGTTTGATCGAAATCATGGAGGTGATCATTAGTGATTTCCTAAAATGTTAAAAATTGTAAACATTCACTTTAAATTAACTCGGTGGTATTTATATAATTAATGCATCACCTCCTGAAAATACAATTTCACATTATTACATTACCTACATTAGCTAATTTGTACTAAAATAATATTCAGATCTTTTTCGAGTATATTAATTGAAATACAGAACATTACTAATACCTTAAATAACACTAATTTATAAGTGTTCTTCAATATGATATCATTTATTTGTGTTAAAATAATATTTGGTTCAATATTATTTTGTTTGTGTTAATATTATTTATTATAGCATAAAGTAATTTTCTTATATTGCCTTTTATAAAAATTTCTAAACTTCTTGTAACTTATATACTGACATTCTTCATAATCTTAATAAGCTCAACAACTTTTTATATAATAACTAATAAATACATACATAAACTAGGCTTAAAAAGTGTAAAGTGAAGTTTGAACAACCAAGAACCGATTATAGATTTAAAATAAAATATTTGAAATTTAAAATTTGACAAAGTTAAATATTTCATTTACTTGAAAGCGAAAATCATATATAAATTTTCATTTTTTTAGTCAATGTCACATTTCGCCCCATTGATTACTATTTCATGTCTGTTAGGTCCGTAATTTGAAATGCAAGGTTCGGTGTGCATTTGATTCGTTCATTGCAATTGCATTGTGCTATAGCGAAATTTCATTCGCTTCAAGCAAACATCGTGGGATTGCTCGTGGCGGCCATATAAGCATTATATACTTGCTAATTAAATTCTTGCATTGGCTCAGAACGTTTAGGCAAAATTTTGAGTGAAGAGTCATCACTTTATCAGGCTTCAATTTCTTCAATCACTAAATTACAGTTAAATAACTTAATACCTTATTTAGGTACATTTGGATTGAAATTTCCAACTGGTCGGTTTTGGATCTCGGTGAGTGTTAAATTCTATTAAAGTAAACTTATTTAAATATTATTTTTGTTGTTTTACTTATTTTACCAAACAGTGTGGCATGATGGCATGTTATTGTTATCAAAAGAAGGTGCATTTAATCTATAATATATTTTATCATTAGCAGGACTTATTAAACTCGAATCGAATTACTAAAGATCAACTGAATTTTTAACAACATGGCGGTCCGAACTCAATTTGAAAATAATAATGAAATAGGAGTCTTCTCGAAGTTGACGAACACGTATGCCTTGGTGGCTATTGGTGGTTCGGCAAATTTTTACAGGTATGATTTTCATTACAATATGTTGAATATGAAAAGAATAATGCTGATCAAATTAGATAAATTAATACCTTGCGATTTTATTTATTAGCGTTTTTGAATCTGAATTGGCTGACACAATTCCGGTGGTTCATGCATCGGTCGGAGGCTGCAGAATTGTTGGCAGACTCACAGTTGGTAATTAAAAATATTCACTAGCTTCACTCATATTTTAATATTATAAAGGTTTGGTATTCATTTAGGAGATTAGGATATAAAATTAATATTTGAATTAATATTTAGGAAATCGACATGGCTTATTAGTTCCAAACTCAACAACTGATCAAGAACTCCAACAACTTCGAAATTCACTTCCTGATGCAGTTAAAATTCAGCGAGTTGAAGAAAGATTATCTGCCCTTGGAAATGTCATATCTTGTAATGATTATGTCGCCCTTACGCATCCAGACCTCGATCGAGTAAGGATATTCAAATAAGATTTCATGCAAATATCTTTACCTAACATAGATTTTAATATTGTATTTTATCTTATTTAAAGGAAACTGAAGAAATTCTTCAAGATGTTCTTCAAGTTGAAGTGTTTCGTCAATCTGTTGCGAATAATGCTCTTGTTGGATCCTATTGCGTTTTCACAAATCAAGGAGGATTGGTCCACCCGAAAACAACTTCGAATGAGCAAGATGAACTTAGCTCCCTTTTACAAGTCCCCCTTGTTGTAAGAATCTCATTTTTAATATAATCTAAAATTATTTCATTAGTTTTCGAGTATTTTGTATTTAGTCCAATAAATGCAAAAATGTAATTTGTAATTTATAACATTGATTATATTTATCTAGGCTGGGAGCATCAATCGTGGAAGTGAAGTTGTTGGAGCCGGATTGGTAGCTAATGATTGGTCATTGTTTTGTGGTCTCGACACGACAGCAACAGAACTCTCACTTCTTGAATCCGTTTTTCGTCTCAACACTGGAGCTGGCCTTTCTTCTCAGACGGAGAGCATGAGAACTGCTCTTATTGAGAGTTTGACTTAATTCATTCAGAAATTCAGATCATTCTTAATTTTTCTTCTTACCTACATGAATACACATTTATTTAATTTATTCTCATTCTTTCCATCTTTCTTTTTTTGATTGTGAAATAAAATAATTCTAAATCAAATTTATCATTTTTACCATATACACATTTAGACGCAATGACAATTCAATATCAATGATTTAAGATTGTTATGTATAAATTATGTATTATAATGATAGGTAATAAGTAAGATATAAATATTAGGATAGTTGGGATATTTAGACCATTATTGCGAAATATATAGTACATTTGGAATACCTTTATGATATACTGGGTATATTGTATAACATCATATCCAATACATTTATCTTAAATTCAAAACACGACTTTAAGTTGGAGTTGGAGTGGTCTTTAAATGCGACTCGGTCCTCGGTTTAGTCAGACGCATAATTAAAAATAATCATTTTATTTTATTTAGCCAATCAATTAACCCAAATTAAATAACCTAGAAGAACAAAATAATCTTGCATTGTGGTTTATATGTATTTTCTCTGACTGTGTCCTCAATTGTCTTTTAAATATTTGATGATCATTTACCGTGTTCATATAAAGTAAAACAAACCTGATCAACAATGATGGATAAATTGTAATTAAACCTTAGACAAGGTAAAACATTATTGATCAAGTTGAGTCGATTAATCAACTTGTCAATAAAAAATTAACAGCAAAACGATTAAACCCATACTATGCAAAATACACTAAATAGTATAATAGATAATAACGCCATTAATTAGAGCAAAATTGTCAATTAGCGGCAAAGTTTAAGAAATATTTTCAATGGATTTTAACAAGAATTCTTAAATCTGATTAAACATCAAGAGCGAAATGACTAATTGTTGAATATCGGCATCACTATAAGTAAAGTTAAAAGTGATGCAGACCTTATGTAATAAATTAAGTGTTAATCCTATTCGTAAGCACATAATGTTACCTTTGTAAAGGTCAGCTTCTTAGATTATCTATAAATAGCATCAAAGATGAGACGATGACGTTATAACATTTCAATTGTAAGTAATTTGCTATCTCTATTTTTCAAAGAAAATTTCGTGCGCATTTCTCGAGTGTAAAGAAATCTTTCGAGTTAGTCAAGCGAAAACAGGTGAATTCATACAGTTGTGATATTCACATTCAAGATTCATGCTTTTCACTACCTACATAGTACGTACAACACTTATGAATGTGTATTGATCATGAACTGCGTACTTACACTTACCTTACTTTATATTAATGGTTTATATTCATATTAATAAGCTGGATCTCCTTCCTTTTTATCATTTTTGATCTGTTTTTAGATAATTTTTTATTACTTATGGTATACTAAAAAAGTACCATATATCTACATAGCATTATTATAAGTAGTACAAACATACATAATAAGTAGGTAGTAAGTATATATCATACATGGGTATTGTTTTAAATGTATTTGTATTGTACATGTAATATAGAGAATTTATATATTTCGGTCATGTCCATGATTTACATTTACCTTGAAGATGTTATCACAAATTATAGCAAGTTCATTAAAGTAAAATGTTCATGAGAATCATGACGTCGAGATATATAGAATTATTTATATATCTTCGTATACTATTTTGTATAACATCGAGGTTATAATTTGTCCAAAGGAATTGAAGGGATTCATCGTTTCATGTTTCAGATGCTCCTAATAATAAGTTGTCTGTTGTCAATTAATTGTAAGGAGAGTCGAAGGGTAAAAGCACGAGAGTGAGAATGTCAAATCGATAGTTAACATACTTTCCAACTCTTCGTATGTTTATTTATTACAACGACTCCGACTCTCTCAATCCTCTCATATGTCTCCGAACCTATCTATATGGATGGATTAAAACCAAAGAAATGAAGAATTCATTAACGTTTTATTTCAACTACCTTTCTTCTTTTTGCTTATCTAATGATAATGATCGCGTGCGAACCATAGAAGAAAGTAAAGAGTAAATTTTTGCATTGGGGAAACTCACAGATTATATTTGGCACAGTTGAGTTAATAGTGAAAAAAGGAAAAGACAACTTGACGGTCGTGTCGACTTCCTTCGCACAACTGTCAGAGAAAAATGAGGGTGACTGAAGCCCTACATTTTGAATAATTCCAATTTCTTCGCAATCTTTGTAATGCTTTTTCTTTTATCCCCGAATTCGGGATAATTCGTCAGTGAGAAGAGAAAACGTTCGATTTGCTGAGGAGTTGAATTCGTTGGAGGCAATTAACCATTTAATTTCCACTTCAAACTTTGTCTCTTCCTTCTTCCTCTCTTCACTACTCAATCTCAGATCTCGTCCATTCTTCCAGAAGAAGCACTTGAGAAGATTAGAGAAATCCCATTTTAATTACTTTCACCTTTCACTTAATTTTAAACTATTTATCTTCCTTTAATTTCCTCTAAACTTCTGTTCTCTTCTGTTTTACTCATCTTTTAGCATTAGGCTTAAGATTTTATCTTTCACTTCATTTTATTCTGATTTTGGTGTAAATTGTGTATGTTTTTCATTTAGAATATAAATAATAACATAATGCACATGAAATGTAATTTTATTTAAATTGGGTTAATTTGTAAACATTTACCTTAAAAAACTGAACAAAAGATTTATTTCTATCCACATTGGTGATCTTATTTTATGAACCAAGTAGATGAAATTTTTAAGACATTTCATAAAAAGTCGGTTTTGTGAAAGCTTGAAATGACAAGTCATGAGTTTTGTTGAAATTGAAAAATGAATTGTACCTTTACCAAGCGTACCTTTTCGCTATTTCCATTTATGCTTTGAAATCTTATTTATTCGGCTATTGTTTTTTGATACTGAAGAAATGGGCTGTGGACGAGTTTCATATCCAGCAGGTTACCCCGACATTGACGCTTTCATTCCTCAAAAGATAATAAAAACGGTGAATTTGTATCCTAAAGAAAAACCAGCGACTCTCAAAATTCCAATTCCAGTCAACCCCGTGGCCAATGGGGTTCGGAAAATGGAATCCGACGTCAAACTGAAAGAACTGACAGATGACGATGAGCAGAATAGGCGGATTGTCAATTCAATGTACACACATTTTCGTCGGCCAATTCCTCCTGTTTCAATATGGGTTTTCTTCCAAAAGTACATCAGAGCTGTTGTGGAACATCTTGGCCCGCTCACTGAATGGATTGTACATTTAATAAAAACGCCAATTGTCTATCATACATTTTAATTATATAAATATAATAATAAGTATTCTAAGTACCTTACATTAAAATATTTTAAAAAAATTGATACTTTTTTCAAAATTTAAAATATCACATTTAATTTGCGATCTTAATTTATAGATCGATATCACATCGGGAATCCGAATCTTTTATGGAGATATTGAAGATGTCACCAAAAGATTAGGGTCTGGTTTATACAAGATCGGAGTTCGCCCAGGGTCTGTTGTCACTTATTACACAACTAACATGTCTCACATTTACTATGCTGTTATGGCCATTTGGAGACTCAACGCGGCAATTGCTTCTACTTATCCTGACGACGTTCCAGGTCTTTGTTTTAACCTTTAGTTGGGAAGTTTACCTTTAGTAAAAGTTTGGTGATGAGTGTCGTATAATTAAATGTGGTTAGAAAGTTTATAAAACATTCTCATTCTTTTCTCTCACTTGACAGAGGAATTAGCCCGGAGGATGAGGGAGACAAAGTCAGAGTTCCTCCTTTGTGATAAGGGAACAGAATCGTCTGCTTTACAAGCTATTAAACTTCTTAATTATCCAGTCAAACTCATTTCTTTTGGGAAATTGGATAAGGCAGACTCGACACTTGTCGGAGATCTTTTTGAAGATGACGGGGAGGGTAAACGAACATTTTTATAGCTTTCACTCCCATACTATACTTAGATATACCATATGTTAAAGTGTAGATTTTTATTCTCTCTATGATCTCATATACCGTATGTGTATCACACCACAGGTTTACTTTTGATTAGCATTTGAAAAATGATTTATCAATGATTTTGAATTATGATTTAATTTTAATGTCCTCTTACTACCAAAGGTGAAGATGATAAAAAATTCAAATTCAAATTTTTTTAAAATTTTCTTTACAAACTTGAGCTTACACAAATGAGAATGAGAAATGAGATCTTTAGGGTTGAGAATTTCTTTTCATAAAAAGGCTAAAAGTTCTATTTCGGGGTTCAAGTTTTTAATGCGATTATTTCACTATTGATCTTTTTTATAATTGAGGTTTCCCCCTCGGGATTGACACTGATGTTGACAATCGGAGTGATATCGTCTTCATTGGGAGCACGTCTGGAACGACGGGGAGATGTAAAGGAGCTGCTCACAGTCACTTCAGCGTAATTTCTGGCTTCATGAACGGAGGGTAAGCCTTTGTGATAATATTTTTCCTCTTCAGCTTCCCTTCCCAATAAGGGAAAGTATGAAAAGAGATTTGGTTTTTCGTCAAAGAAATGCGAAGGTAAGGAAGAAATTGGAGGTCTTCAAAGGTTTGAAGGAAATGAGATGTGAGTTGAGGTGGAAGAAACTTATTTTTCTTTATATACCTGAAGGGTCCTTCGGAAGTCTGTTGGGAAGTATTGCATTATGCCCGTAAGGATTCATCATATCTCGGGATTGCTTTGGCCTTTGGCTGCTCTCACATTCGGGAAAACTGCAATAGTAATGGAGAAAATTGACCATGAATCAATCATTAGCACCATTAATAACCTTAACATGTAAGATTTTTCTTTGTGCAAACACACCTAAGATTTAATTGTCTATTTAGTATCAGTATAGATGTAGTAAAATTAAGTATAGGTTTTAGATCATGATTATTTTCACTTAATCTGGTATTTATTATTTTACTTTAATTGGCGAATTTGATTTATTTATTTGCCAAGTTCCCACATGGTTGGATTTCCCAGTTTCATTATTTCCCTGGCCCTGAAAATCTCATCGGAAGTAAGTTGAGAAGAGTGAGAACTGGTGGATGTGAAGTAATGAATCTGATTTTAACTTTGTATAAGGGTTTGAGTTGCCCATCGATCACTTGGCTCATGTCTGGAGGCGCGACTCTTCCTCCTTCATCTGTCGAAAAACTCCGAATGGGGTTCCCCAATTTAACTAAAATTGATGCCTGTTTTGGAATGACGGAAATTTTCGTTGCGACCTCAACGATTCCTCCAATGGCTGTTGAAGACGACCCCGATCTCCAAATAGATGGTAAACAAAAATTATGTTCAAAACCACAAAGCATATTACATTCAACACAACCAATATCTTTAATACTATACTTTAATACTCAGTATGTACTATACAGTATATGTATTGATATACAGATATTCACGTTTTCAAGCACTAATAACTTTCTTTATAAATCGTAATAATTAATATGAATTGAGAAATTGTATAAAGGATAAGATCGATATTTATTCATTACCTTTTGATTTTGATTGAGTAGGGAGATAATTTAATATTAGTAAATATTTATACTATACAATTACTACCTGTACTTATATGCTTAATTGTCTATTAATATACATATATTATTAATTATGTATGTATGTTAGATACAAGTATACCGAATAGTATTAGCATAATAAGTATAGCTTCTACATACGTATAATACAATATCTGTAGTTTGAATGTTTTGTAAAAATGGTAGTGACAAAGGTAAAGAGATTTTCGTCGTTTCCTTTCAAAATCTCAAACTCTTTTTTTCTTTTAATATAAAAGTAACAAAAATGGAGAGTATCGGGAGGCTGAATCCGTTTAGCAAGGCTAAGATTGTGGATACGGAGACAGGATTCAATCTTGGGCCGAATGAAGTTGGGGAAATCTGCTTTAGATCTCCTTCCACCGTAATTCTCCCTTTCTCTTCAATGCCTTTTTTACTTCAATGCCTACACCAGTAAGCTCAATCCTCCTCTTCTTTCAATCCTTAGATGATGAAGTATGTGAACGAGCCGGAAGCGACAGAGAGGACAATGAAATCAGGATGGATTCATACCGGAGATATAGGGTTATTTCATTTATTTTCTCATTATCTTTAACATCCTTCTTAACATGCTTCTAGTTAATACAATCTAACACATTGGAACATTTATGCGTAATACTATTACAATAGTATTTATGAAAGATGTTTTTATAAACAAAAGGATAAAATCCTTATAATAATCTAAACCCATCCAGGAAGTATATCTTGTAGGAGTTCATTGTGTTTTGTTTATTGATTTGATGATTTAAATAAGGATAAGACAATTTATCATTATTTCAATTATAATTTTGGTTAACTTGTAAAAATAACAAAGTTCAACAACATTTGGTCATAAATAATATTTATTGTAACATTTATTCCCGAAAGAATTCCATTCTGCTTATTTATCAAGTTGGAATTTCTTTAATTGTATGATGATAAATGTAAAGGATTTGTCGTGTTGAGTAGAAAGAAAGCTCCCATCTAAAATTCTTCTTTTGTTGAAGAATTCTCCGTACAGATTGTTATTCTGATGTGAATAATTCTGTGAATCTGACAGCAATAATTTTCCCTCTTAGGTACTATGATGATAAGGGGCTCTTCTTTGTCACCGGAAGAAACAAAGAAGTTTTCAAGTACTGGGGAAATCATGTAAGTGCATGGATTTTCTCCATTTCCAAATCTCCCATTTTATGTTGAGTTCAGGTATCACCGAGCGAATTGGAGAATATTTTAATGGAACACCCAGATGTGCAAGAGGCGGCCGTTGTCGGGCTGCCGGATCCAAATGCTGGAGCATTGCCTTGTGCTGTCGTCGTTCGAAGGCCATCCTCGCTCGTCTCGGCAAGAGATCTGAGAACTTTTGTTGACGGTACGTTAATGCCTACTTACAATGAATGAGAACAATCATTCGTCTATTTTATATCCCTATTTCATTTTATAGACCGAGTTTCGGAGACGAAAAAGCTGCGAGGTAATATTATAAATATATCAGATGCTTTTATATACAGTACTATGTATATGGTACATAATATTTATGTATGTATAATATATCCTGTATACTGTATGTTTAATACCACGTGTAAGTATTGGGTTTATATGAATGTCAATATTGGGCCTACAATATAATTTATACGGGAACTTTCTTACATATGCGTACCTGTGCCGCACATTGAATTGGACGAATAAAGGAGGTGTCATCTTCATGCAAGAATTGCCAAAGTCAAAAACGGGTAAAATCTCTCGAAAGGACGTTCTCAACTTTGTCATGAATTGGACGTAAATTGAATTTCTTTAAATATACAAAATAAATACAAACAGAAATCAATTTACGGTCTAAAATGTTTATAGACCTTTATAACTTATCAAGCAAACACGATAGAAAACAATATAAAATTTTAGCCTTATTTTTTTCCAAAGTCTACGTATTTTTAATTCGATGTTTAAGTACAATTCAATGTTTTGCTCTCTTTCGTGTTAAAAAGTATCCAAATGAGGAAATAAAATATGAAAATCAATCCGAATGATTCAATAAATTATTTTAACGAACCCCCGTTCGAGAAAGGGAGTAGAGAAAATATTTAACATAATTGCAGTCCTTTTGGCATTCCCATCCATTAATTCCTTTAATCAACTAGATTTATAGATGTACACAAATAACGACCGAAATGACTCATCAACCATGAAATTTTTATAAGATGGGCGAGGCGTGAAAAGGAAGAATTACTCAACTCAATGAATAAATTTCCAAAATGTTGAGTCCCAGACGCATGTATTTATTAGTTGGAAAATTCTAGCAATTCCAAAGTGTTGATCAAAGTAGGAAATAAAGTTTGAATGTCTTCTATCTCCACCATTGTGGAAACGGTTCATCCCAAGTCTAGTGAATTAAGAAGTTTTAAGGGTGGGAGATTCCATCGAACTTGTTACTTCCTCAAATGTCACTTGAGTTCTTAATAGGGCCCCAAATTCATAAATGACAAAGTTACCAGAATTATCTGGAGTTTGCTAAAAGGAAAGCTTTTGCCCCAGGGACGGCCATTGCCGTTTACAATGGGCCAGTTGGGTCCCAGAAGTTGATTCGAGGAAGAAAGAATTCATCATTCCACTTTATGAACAATTTCCTCTTCGCAAATTCGATTATTAATTATGGAATTGGGATTTCTGGAAACGTGTTTATATGTTCACTTTCTTTCACATTAATGACCTGCGTGCAGTGGGAAATCCTTTTAAGCCCAAACAACCTTTGATTCACTTTCACCATTATCAATTATTATCATTATCTGCCTCGGATGGGGCTTTTACCTTCCACGTTCCATTTGGGTTTTCTTGACAATTTTATAACGAGGTTTATTACCAGCCGTGTCGGTCTTCTTATGCTCCAAACGACGTAAGGAATTTTAGAAACAAGGGATGGAAGCGACCGTCGTTGAAGCTCAATTACCTACAACCTGGTGAATAATAACAATGTTCCGACGTTCCTCTCACGCTCTATTTCCCAACTACAAAGATGAATGTTTTACATTCGCGAATTTCTCCTCTTATTACACAGAAAAGTCCTCAGTTATTTCCAGGAATGGCATGGGCATTAAAAACGAGAAAGGAAATTTGTCCGTACATGTGCGTATTTATATGGAAAAGAGAAAGACCATAAATTGATAATCGCTGGGCGGAGATTCATAAATGGGATATAAAAAATAGTGATTTACCCGTCACATATTATGGTTTATGGAAATTCAAACAGACATTTTTACATGGCTTGAATTATCAATCCTTTTTTTCATCCCTAATTTATTTCTATCAAGAGATGGGAAAACGAGTCTTTACTTTTTCTAGACCTAATATTTATGAATCTAAAAATACTAATGTAAATGTTGTTTAATATATCATTTACATACATCATACATATAGGTACGTATAATCTACAGACACATAAACACAAACAAATGTACATACCGGTTTTGTTCGAAAGTTAGATCAGGACTATCTTTTAAAATTGGTCCTTCTACGGGGGGTTATCTTTCGAGCAGGGGTTACAATTAAATAAATGGAATTTTAATTTATAGTTAAAAGTTTTTATTAATCAAACTAAAAACATTTCACTCATTTCTTCATTTTCGCTATTTGTGGTTCAGATATAACAATTTCATTGGCATTGTGTTCATCTTCGTCTTATTTGCTCAATGGGTTCCCTATTTGTATCTTCTTGAATTTCTTGAAGACTCAGCCCTCCAAAACATTTGCTCCCATCTTTGAAGCAATGAATCAAGTACAAAGTGATCTTTTGTATTGAGAAAGATAGAAATACGTCTAATGTATTGATCATAGGAAAACTTATAAGATTAATTACACAGATTTATAGAATATGCTCAAAATGTTGTTGCTCCAATTCTAAATGATGAACATGGCAAAATACATACGTTTTGCTGCTTTTATATTTCATAATAAATTTAATTATGGCTTCCTACAAATTTTCTCTAAATCAAAAAGTTTTCATTGTTGAAAATTATATTTCAACAAAGAGCATTAGTCGCACAATTGAGTTTCAGAGAAGATTTCCCCAAATAGGGATAGCATCAGTGTATCGGATATACAATAAATTTAAGTTGACAGGAAATGTCAATAGTTTGAAAACTTCGATCGATCGCCAGCGTCAAAGCGGCCATGGACATTAGTCCATGGAAGTCAATACGAAGGCTGTCATCTCAAAGCGGGATGTCGTATTCATCTGCACAAAGGATTTTAAAGTATGATCTTAAATTGAAACCATATAAAATCCATGTGTCAATAGTTGCTCCCAATTAATCATCCACGAAGAATTGAGTTTTGTGAATGGTTTTTAAACCACGACTTGCCTCTTGCTTCCGTTATCCATACGTTGTTTCAGCAAGACAATGCTCCATGCCACAAATCTGCAGCAACCATGAACTTCCTGGAAAGAATTCCCAGGAGGGATAATTTCTTTTCCAACAAGATCCCCCGATTTAAACTCCACCAGATTCATTTCTTTTTGCTCATATCAAGAATAACTGCTATGCGAACAATTTGCATACAATTGCTGAATTACAGCAAAGCATCCAAGCTGTTGTGGATTTGATAACTCCAGAGATGTTACTCAATGTACTCAACAATCTACAAAGAGTGGAATTATGCCTGAAACAGAATGGAGGACATTTCGAGCATCTTCTATAAATTCGAATGATTTTTCTTAAAAGTTTTCCTATGATTAATACATATTTCTATCTTTCTCGACACAAAAGAATCACTTTGTATCAAGAGATCTTCTGATAATGAAATTGACGAATATCGAGAAATATTTGTGAAATATCATTCATATATTAAATGTACCTATGCACTTACATACAAGAGAGGGGGGGCTTACTTTAGGACAGGGGCTATCTTTAAAATTCTCAGCTTGGACAAGGAGCTATCTTTCGAGCAGGGAATAACTTTCGAAAAAACCGGTACATAAATATCTACATGCTATGAACATTGACCTACTAAATACTACTGTAAATCTGTTCATAAATATTTACATTATGGGGGTATAATATTAAAAGGTTTTTTTCTAAAAAGCAGAGAAACTTCCTGCGAATGTCAAATATGCTCGTTCCAAACATTTATTCTCAAGCCTGGTAAACCAATATTTATGTATATTGGTAGTATGTACATAGAATAGATATTATATACCATATCTGTATCTGTAAATACGCATTGAAGTTAGGCATACTTATAAACTTATTATTTGTGTTCAAATGTTCAAAAGAACTCAAAAACTTAACAAATACTTGTTTCATATTTAATAATACAGGTAGGTAGATATTTATATTAGGCATATAGGTAATACATGTAAATGTATAAAGTCGGCACATGATAAATATAACGGTGTATGTAAATATAATATTATGTAAAAGATTTAATGAAACCGTACATATGTGTATGTAATGTTATTTATTTGAATAGAACTTTCCCAGTGTTCTGACTTTGGTAACCCGACCTATGTGAAGTGAAATATGTGAAGGTATTTGAAAGGTGGAATACATAAATATGTAACATAACATTTCATGCCTATAAAACTTCCTTGCCGCTTTTCCCCTCACTCCATAAGATTTCATTTTGAATCGGAATAAATATGTTTCATCTCAACTTTTCAAGTGGATTCGGAGAGTGCTTTGGGAAGAAATGGAATTGGAAGCTCGAATTTTATTAGGAGAAGGCATGGTATAGGGATACGATGATAACACATCACCTTCACATCTCTTCTAATCAATTTATCGTTGCCAGGGAGCGAAAGGCTCCCGGATTCGCCCGGGACGGGTCGAGTAAAGATGAAGCCATGTGAAATGAAATGTGTATGAACATGATGGAACATCGCTCAGTGCTTCAAACTCGACCTGAGCAGACTCCTCTGGTGAATTTGGAGTCTCCTTTTAGACTTCCCCTCATCTTCCTGAATCCTAAATTTGCTCCAACAACTTTAACCAAATTTTTGTACCTTAAAGATTAAAAAATTAATCTTCGTTCAAAACTCATTAAATAAGGAAGAAGGTCTACTCGCGTATACATAATCTCTTTCGGTTTCTCTCCTCGTTTTCCAGTTTGTAGCAGATGTGCGAAGAAAGAAATTAGACTGATCAATGTGGATCATTTTGTACTTGTTGCTGTTCTGCCGAGCTTTATTCGCAAGTCAGGGGCCTCAAAACATCGATTTGGCAAAATCCACAACTCCTCCAACTCTCGACCTTAACAATTTCCAACAAGGAAAAATGGTTAAAATTGTTCAGCCAGATGAAAACGAGTTAGTAATTTCTTACGTTAACTTTTGATAAATTTTTTATCAAATATAAATTCTATTATAAATTATTCTCTTAAATATATAAAAATAATAAATAATACACAAATATTGTTAAAAATCTTATAATAAATTTAAATCAAATATTTTTGTCTTGTTTTATGTTTGTAAATACAATTCAATAATATTTAATTAAATCCTATTTAACAATAAATATTTATCATTAACTTGCAAAGTTTAAAAATATTTAATTGTTTGTATTTTTCTAGTGTTGTTATTTATACTACAGCTGGGATCGTGATATTTCTGAGTTTTCTCATCAGCGTTATTGGCTGCTCTTGTGATTGGTCTAATGATTTTGATTGTGACTTCAATCCTGAGAAACCCTTCATCTAATGAATAAATGAATCTCATACAATGAAAATTAATGAAGCAATTAAAAACCCTTTTGTGTAAAGTAGTTCCTCAAAACGACAGCTTACATTTATTATTTTCACACGTTCCCTCATGTCAGCAAGAGACATTAAGTGTCATTAAGTTCATTATGTTTTATGCATGAACTCTGCAAAATCTCTAATGACAGAGATCTTCAGTCTTCATTTTATAATCGTTTAATGGCCACTGTGTTGGTTGTGAATTAATTTAACACAGTCAATAATTTCTCCGGCTTACATAATGCATTTACTATCTCTCCATCTTGGGCAAAAATCCATTTCGTTTATGAATTACATAAATCATCATTTTCATATCTCATTTTATGTAACTTTTGTTATATTTGAGTTTATGGGATCATTTCTGTAAAGAACTTATCCACTCCACATATTCATAGCAAGTGTTAAATTGGCATCCATACATATCCTCAATATCGAACTTGTTAACTACAGGGTCATCGAGTGCATTCGGAACATTACTTTATTTAAGTTTTCTGTTGTTAATCTAATTTTTATTTTCTGTATACATGTAAATATGGTTAAGCCTTCTTCCCAGTGCATAATAGACACGTTGGACACTTTCTCTATCAACAGATCAAAAATTTTCTGGAGTTTTAAGAATACTCCATTTAAACATGGAGGTAAAAGTTTCTCCTTCCTGACATTTTCGTTAACATTTCTAGGAGTTTGCACTATTGGTGGCATATTTTACCATATTTTCTTGATCTAATTTGCTTTCTCATTATCGTAATTGTCAATTATTCAATATCTTGGCCAAACTCTTTAACTTTAACTTGGATTATTCACTATAAGATATTCAAAATTAAAAACGCCTATACCATTCCATCTAATTTGGAATTAAATATCTTTCCCATGATATTTTAACCAAAGTAGGAATTTAATTTTATTGAATAGATGGTATTTAGTGAAAAAATGGCCATTTGTCTGTAAATATTTCCATAATAAGAAGTAAATTTAATAAGATATCAAAAGTGTTCCGAATGCAATCGATGACCCACTTTATATATTTTTAAGTATCTGTACCATAAGTTGCTTTCTTTGTTAAATAAACAATGTATACAAAGAAAACAACTTATGGCCCACTCTGTATTTTAATAACGTTTATACTTTAACTGCACAAATTGTTGCTTAATTATACATAATAATACGTAGTTAAATAACTTTTAATAGCTTTTTCACTCAAACTCAACGTCAATTTATCTACAATACCTTCTGTGGAAATTGGGTATGGAGGGAGAATTATTTAATGTAGGGAGTTTGAAAGTTCCTTCATGCATACTTATTACAGTTATTTCATAATAAAACAAGGTTCAGTTACACATACATAAATGGGTATGGGTACATATACCTAAGTATCATAAGTATCATGGTACATAGGCATAAGTATTGTACTAATATTTATGTAATATAGCTATATAGCAAATACATACATATGTTAATAACAATGTTAACATAAGTTAACATTATTAACATACGTAAGTATCTACAGATAATACTTACATAATAAGGTGTGATATTATCATGTAGATATTATCGTTCACTTACTTATATGTATACTTTATTACGAGGTCTGCTCCACATTTAAGGTTAATTAAGGTATAGCATAATAAGCAGGGTATATCAATGATGGTTATTCCATGATAATATATTACTCTTTTTGACTTTCACCTCATTTCATTTGGATGAGAAAATTGGGAAGAGAGCCCCATCCATTTACAAATTGCATTATTACTTTATTACCCAAAAGGCATTTCTCCCAATTCCAATGTGAATTGAGTAGCTGAAGGGGAAAGTAATAAATGAAAAAAATTGGAAAAATAAAATGTCGCCTAAAGACGCCTTTGAGACTCCCGATCTTTCACCCTCCGTTCCAAATGGGGGAAAATCAAATCAAACCTCTCCGGACCAATTTATTTATTATAATTCTTCGCTTCCTTTCATCCCAACTTCCTTTTAGAAGAAAAAGAACAATTCTTAAAGTTCACCTTTCTTTTCTCCAAAAATACCAGGTATAAGGACATGTCACATCCTAAAGATCCTTAGTTCAATTTCCTTTCTTCCAAAACTTTTCAAAGGCGTGATCTCTCAATGTATCCAACTTCCAGATTGCAAGTGAGATAGTCAAATCAATGGGAAAAAAATATTTTGTTGGAGTTGAAAGTATCTCAACATTTTTTCATTCTTCCTTCCTGTGTATTAGTAATAAACTTTGGTCTAAAAAAAATAAAAAGATCCGCCACCATGTTTTATATGGAGAAATATGGTGAAAAGAAAAGAGAGTTATTAATAAAGACATTCGAGCACCGTGGAAGAATTTTTCTAGACAAAGTGTAATTTGATTCCAGAGCTTTTCCCGAACACCGCCGATATGAAAAAATATGGAAAAGGTCCACGAATAATAGAAGGACGAATCAAAGAGACTCTGCTAAACACACATGGGATGAAGCATGTCGAGGAGTTTGAGGCGTTTCTCGGAATTAATTAAGCTTTTGTGTACGGAAAAGGAGTGAAAGCATCGTTTGAATTTCCTCGGTTCCCCGTCGAGAGCTCTACGAAGAGCCGATGAGGGATTTCATCATTACCCGACCTCGAGGATTCCCCGCCCCGAGGACGCGAACAAAATGAGTTTCTAATTCCCTTTTTAATGAACCCTTTATTCTCTCCCTCACTGACGGATACAAGAGGACGGGAATGGTATTTATGTATCTAATACATTACCAACATGTATTAGTAAAGTATTTGGGTCTTATTTGTATGTTATTTGCATGTGTATTTGTTCATATCAGTTCTTACCCTTTTGTAAATATATCTGTATAATAACATATGGCAGTTCCTTGCTCTTTCTGCCCTTTGACAGAGCATTTAATTATGTTATGGCTTTTCCAACATTTGATACGTCACCTACTTTACTTATAAATGTATATGAACAATGGAACAAATAAGGGATGGAGAAATGATGTAAACTTGAATTTGTATAAAGGAGCGAAAGGAAGTTGTAAACTTCAAGTTGATTGCTGACGTACTTTATTAATCTATTACCTTACAATGCCATTAAATGGTTTTGAAGAACGAAACTGAAGAACTTTCTATTTATTCAATTTAATGACTTAACCAGGCCGAACCATTGTGATGAGAATTGTCTAAATTTAGAGAACCAATCAAGTCGGAATCTTATATAATAAGGTAAATTACAATCCGAATACCAAATACATTACATATTGGTAATTGAATATTACTAATAAAAGTCATTTTGATACAAAAATAAATATTATGCATTTATACAAAATTAAAATAGATTGAATTATATTGATATAATAATGTTGATATTTATTTATAATATTAAAAGTAAGTAAATTGGTCTACTATTTATAATTGTTATTTACTTTCTCCTTACATGTCTATCATCTATTTCTATTATTCTCCCTTGAGTTGATATTTGTTTAAAGCGTCTAGTAACGGTTGAGTACTCGTGTGTATCCTGATCATTTCGGATGAGATTCGGACTGATTCGGAATGATCGAAAGGATGTGTATAGAAAGAAGGGATATATTTATATATTTCCTCCTCCTATCCTCTCTTTTCACTCCGGACGTGTTTTGGGGGGGTTTTGGTGTTTTCCCCAGCTCAGTCTCAGTCAGGTCCTCGTAAGAGCGAGGAAAGCACATGGATTTCCTCCTTCCTTTTAACCTTTAAAGAAATAGGTAAAACTCTCTGCGTGTGATGAAGAAAGGCAACTGAGTTTTATCTCAAGATCCGAATCGGGAAACAGCGGGAAGGAAAACAATAACTTTAGTCAAAATAAATCAAGATCTTAATTCTAAAAGTAGACAAAGCTCAATCCCCTCCCAATCCCTTTCTTCACCTTAAAGGATTAACGAGAGGTTCCAATTGCCTCTTAAGCAAATATTCATAAATAGGAGGAAAACGTTATTTCACTTTTATCTCCACAAGAAGTGAAACCAATCTCGAGTTATTTACCAACAAACCATAAAAACAACCAGTTGGGCAAAAATATCTAAACCACAGTTTCACAGTTTCCATTTGCGTAATTGCGTAACAAGATAAATGTGAATTTAAATGACTCTATAATTACTCTTTGGTAAGATTTATGAATGGATATATTTAACTAGTGTATCTGTATAGTGCATCGTAAATAGTATAAATATACCATATATGTAAATACTCATATAAATACACAAGTATTATATAAATACACAACTCCTTAAATTCGTGGAAATGAATCTCATCCAAGTGAAAGTTCCACCATATTGACTTTCAAATATACCATTTCTATTGATATAGCTAATTACTTTATCCAAAAATTGATTTAAATATTTACACACTCAAACCAACATTGAATTTGTGAATCATTTTATCCCTCATTTAACCTATATATGTAAAATACATTTCAGCTAATAAAACATATAACAAGTCCGTTAAAGTTGTAGTTATAAAGTTATATAGTTTTTATCAAGTTTTTATTTGTGGCCACATCTGAAAGTAAATCTCAAAAATATTGAATATATCACACACAATCCAAATAATATAAAAGTCTAAAATCTCCACATCTTACCAAAAGAGAAAGATAAATATCAAAAGTTGAGTTCCATCGTTGTGCGGATTCTCTATTGAATGATTTTATTCGCGTCGTTTTTCCTTCTCACCATGATCTACTTGTTGATTCTGGAAGTTGTGAGTGGGCAGCTTCCATATAATAAAAGCGACAAGCTCTCCAGGAACGTTACAAGCCAGAGCCCATACCAAGAAGGAAATCTGACGCATACAAATTGCTCCGGATGCAGTCAAGATAATACAGTGTATGAATTTAACACCAACCAATTATTATATTTATTACGCTATTTAGTCAATTGTGTGAATTACATTTTTAGTTTGTTAACCTTTAGCCATTTACTATATAATCTTCAATTTAAATATTTTTAATCACCTTATGATAATTAATACATTATAGATGGGTCGTGTATTTTGCAGCCACGATGATCACGGTAATCAGCCTTTTAATATCACTCATGGGATGCTGCTGCTGCGACCAACGTGATGAAGATCTTAAATATCCAGAATACTCAGAATGCTCAGAGTATCCACAGCGGTTCGAGTCGTTCGACTACTCATAAATTCTCAAAATTTTTACATTTTATTTTTTATTCTTGAAATTTTCTCAAATACTTAACTATTACGTATATTACACACACAAACACAATCTATAGCTTATGTATAGGTATGATATGTAAGGTATTACATATAATGAATTAATGATGAATGTGAATCTTCATGAGAATTGGTATATTTATTGTCTACTTTGGGGATCAATATGTTAAATAAGTTTAATCACTTTATTCCAATTAAATCCTCAATTTATTCTAATTTTCAAATAAGCGTCGAATATATTTTATGAATACTATCATAATATACAAATATTTGTTAAATTTTGTAGTTCGACATAAAATAACAGGATTCAATGTTTTGATCATAAATTAAAGCTCTCTTTATATGTTGATTGGATTCATTATAGTATGATTGTTTCAAAATTCATTTAACTTTCAATGGATTCAATGAAAAAATGATGAGTGTATAATATTGGCTTTTTATTTAAAATTATATATGAAGCCATCCATGTTCACATTAATGAATGAAATTAAACTACATAGTTAGTTAACCAGATTAACCAGTCATAGTCATTCATAAGTGACATGTGACACATTTAAGTGAGTGGAATGAGATGTTATTGTATGCTGCCAGTTCTTTGATTTGCTAAAATTGATGAGTTCGTTGAATGGAAGTAAAAGAAGAAAATCCTTGTTGTATGTTTATTTAATGTGGCTTACACACTGTGAGGGTTTAATTAAATTTTCTTACGAATAAAAGTCACTAATAGTTTTGTAAGGAAGATTAAAGGCGAAGCCAGTACATAGAAGATCTAATAACGTTGTAGTCAGGTAGTTGTTCAATAGGGCCTACTGCTGCGACAGCTGGGCAACGGTTGTAAACGTAGTGATAACAAACATCACGGATCATCTTCGCGTCCACGGCCTGAAAATTACAAAAAGAACAGAAAATGAAATATATTATTCTCAATGCCTAAACATTAAAAAATATATTCAGTTCATTAACTCACATTAAATTAGATTAAAAATTAAACGAAATATAAAAATGCTATTAAAAAAGTTATTAAACACATTAAATTTTAACCATAAAATATATAATACATATTACCTATGTATAAATATCATTGAATTATTAAATAATAGTGTGTTTAATGTTAAAAAATAATCCTGAATTATTCCTTACATCGATTCTGGCTTCGAGTTCATTGAGCGGGACTCGACGGTCATAGCAAAGCATCTGTCTTCCAATGTCCTCACAGGTTGGAGTCGTTCCATCGAGTTGCAAAAGCATGTTCGTCCTCAATGTGTTCTTGGCCCGTTCAACTTCCGATTCAGTAACATTAGTGCAGAGACGCATCCATTCGTGTTGAACGTTGAAGACAAAGTTCTGCAATCATATACATAATAATACATATAGGTTGGTGAATTGAAATCTGGGCAAAATTCATTTCAATTATGATTTATAATAAAGTACCTCGATGGTGAGAGGATCGGAAATGAAATACACGCCCCAGAGGCCAGTATCCTTATAGCATGTATTAAAGGCTTGGAAGCCATGAGCAAAGCCCATCTTCGAAGCAGCTTCAGCCAAATTGGATCCACTCACTGAGCCCCCCACCTACAATAAATCATCAATTATCCACCACAATTCCATTAACTCACTATTGAATGGCATAAATAAATCGGAAATGATTGTAGAAATTGGGCTAATAATAACTACCTATGATTTGTTTTCAAATCAATGATTTTCAAAATAAATATTTATACCTACTTAATGTTAGTATAGCATAACATTTAATTGTCTGTTTGGTATTTAATACGTATTTATAGATTAATATGTAGAATAAATCCTACAGTTTTTTTGTTTTTTCTAAATGTGTCGACAAGTAAAAACTAGTACTCATTCTCAACAGTGGAACAAGCCCTCCGATGTCGACTATTTATTTTCCGCTCAGTCTCTAACTATTCGGTATAGTTAGCCGAAGAGGCTTTATCCGAGCAGATCAAAGAAATATTTGATATTAAATTGGGGAATATGCGAGTAAGATCAATAAACTGAATTTAAATAGCCAAAAACGATAAGAAACAACTAACATCATGTTATGCCTACTTAATGGTAGCGTTGGGAAGTGACAATACATAAGGGGATTTTCATTGAATAATGGGAAATGGGTATTGGTGCTGAATATTTTAATAAGTAACCTGAGACCGGTCCCAACTCCCAATGATTGTGTTAGCAACCATGAGTGGGATGTTGTCTGGATCCTTCCATCCGCATCCTTCAACAGCCATTGCGACATGGGCTAAAGGAAGCGAGTCATCTCGAACTCGGAGATCCGATCCTGTAAACCGACACTTTTGTGGTAAACTGGGAATCTCCGTATTTGCATAATCGACTCGAATTGATCCGAAGTGTTTTTGCGTGAATTTGACTAATGCATCATGGGGGACTCCTCCGGCTCCGGCTACAACCATCCTCGGTCCTTTGTAATGAGTGTCGACATACTCGGATAACTGTTCTCTTTTCATGTTTTGGATGTTTTCGGTTGGGCCCAAAATAGTACGCCCAAGTGGAGTTCCCTATTTAGGACAAGGTTAAAATTATTATCTTCCATTTTCATTCATTTTACAGATTTACACTGTTTAGTTTTTGATTCAAATAGATTGATTCAATAGATTGATCAACTAAATAAGGTATAAATAATATTGGTAAATAAAATACATTATAAAAATTATAAAAACCTCAGTTGTAAAAATGTAAAATAATTTTATTTTTGGTATTTATGAAATATTTTGTAGAATATTACCTGGTAAGCTGTTGCATGAAGGTGATCAAACACAACTTCCTGGAGATTGGTTTCGACTTCTTGCATCTCTCGAAGAATCACGCTTCGCTCTCTTTCCATTTGGGACTCTTCAAACCTAAACAAATGAATTAATTTATACATAGTTTGATGTTAAATGCTAATGAAAATGAATGTAATGGCAAAATTACAATTGTACAATTAACGTAACAATAACAGGCTAATCTTTATAATTCTTCTTGTTATATCTCTAATTAAATAAAATATCGATCATGTTTTATAAGTAAAATAAAGGCAAAGAATTGAATGAGATTATTACTTAGAATTCTGAAGAATATCCGACAATATTTCTAATGCGTGTTCAATGTCGGTTGAAAGACACTTGGCGTAATAAACTGTTTGTTCTCGTGATGTATAAGCGTTTAAGTGTCCTCCCATATTTTCAATCTCTTTTTCTAAATCAGCCTGTGTCCTTTTTTTCGTTCCCTAAAAATCCATTTATTTAAATTAAATTTTAATACAATTAAGTAAGTATTGTATAATCAGATTCAGATGATCTTAGCTTCTGGTTTTACCTTAAAAGCCATGTGTTCGAGGAAATGGGCCACTCCGTTGTTCTCGTCATTTTCATACCGAGAACCAGCATCAATCCAAATCCCAACTGTGGCTGTTAAACCGCCCGAGTCTTCAGTGGCTACTCGGATTCCATTATCGATCGTCGTCACTCGAGTAGGTGGAGTATTTAAAAGAGCCTTATTATATTGCAACCCAGTCGATAAAACCGGACATCCCAAACTCAGGTGACGACTCTAAAATTAAATCAATTACATAACTTTAGCCATTAAAACAGAATCTGCTTAACAGATGATTCTCCCATAACAAGATCATTTTTCCTAAACCATTAAAATATATTTGAACACTCATTAATTAAGGACTATATTTAAAGGTCGTTACCGTATTTGCCCCATGGATTAAAGGACTTTTCGGGGATTTTTTCGCGGAGTAGAGGAGGAACCGAGCCGCCCGGAGCGCCATTTTGCCCTATGGAAATTTTGTCTTCATGAAGACTTCGAGTTTGTAGCTCCAATTGCGCAATTTATAGCACCTTTCCAAGTTATGGCTAATATGCGACTTTGCCTTTTGATAGTATGATCAATTTAATTAAAATCATGTTTGATTAAATAAATACTGAATATGTTTTTATTATAAATCTGTAGATTCAATTTTATTTTTCCAAAAATTGAAGATGTGACACATCATTTTAATCAAGAATTAATTTAGTTAATAAATAAAATGGATACTCTTAAAAGTTAATTTCATATACTACATTTAAGTTATTTTATAAAGTTGAAATTAAAGAATTCCTAGCCAAAATGATCCAAAGAATTAAAAAATTATAAAGTTAAAAGTTTTCTTAATTATTTCAATTTTGATCATATTCAAAGAGATTTGAAATATGCTCTCAAATACAAATTGTACGTTAACAGTTCACTATTAACTCCAATAAGTAAGCTACTTATTTCTAAAGAAGAGTAAAGATTAACAATAAGAAATTAAATTAGTAATTTAAATAAAATGACAAAGAAGGAAATTTTAGACAATTATGGGATTTGGATTAGGGACACGAAGTATTTTAATTCAGTTGGACATTCGCTGTCACGAGGTACTTGTTTAAGAAATTTTGAGCTTCGGGTGCAACGGCAGATGCAATCAACGGCTGAACTTTTCCAGGATGGCCAATTGACAACTTTCCAAGGCTTTGGGCCAAGAAGACTTTAGGATCCGGCACAGCTCCTATTTCATATTAAAATTGTGATTCCATTTAATGCAATTTAGAATCATTAATTTTAAAAGTCTACCTTTCAGAGGATCGATTTCAGCTTTCCCAGCAAAAACGAGTTGAGAATATGCCGTTTGATATCCAGGAGTGTCCTCAATTTCAATGAAGTGCTCGTTTTCTGGAATGGTCTCGTCTTCAGGAAGTTCAAAGAGACCAATTAAGGCTTGAAGCAACGGAGGCCTAATTTCAAAAATAAAGTAAATCTCAAGTTTTCGCATAAATTAATAAAAATCAATTTCATTTATTTAATCAAAAATTAGTTACCAGTAAGGCACATAATCACCCAACAAGGTGTATTCAGGGATGTCACAAAGAATTTTGGTAATTCCAACTGCACAAAGCTTTTTTTCATTCGTCCCACTCACTTTTTGAAGTTCAGAAATGAAAAGTCGGTCAAGAACCATTGCGAACATCTTTGCTTGAATGGAATCGACAATTTGGACAAAAGATGCAGCTCCATATTTTACTGTGTAAAGCCCAAAGAATACGAGAAGACTTTTGATATATTTTGTAGTCTTTGAAGAAGTCAAACGTTGGAACAACACGAGAAAGATTTGTTTGATGTATTCGGCCATTAGTTTGCTATTTAATAAAATTTCAACGTCAGAATTTTTATATTATTGATAACGAATACATAATTAATTTACATACTTTTTATAATAATTAAATATGTAAGCATATGAATTTAATTAATGGGTAATTTTAAGTATATAGTAATAACAAGATAAAAAAACTTACTCTGGTATGTGTTCAATAAGGCTTGAAACAAGATAAAATCCTTCATGGTCATTCATCTTTGAGGCGATCAACTTTTGAAATACTCCAAGAATTGCGTTCTTTAATAATTGGAAAGATTTTTTTAAATATTTAAATAATTACTTAAATAATTTGATTTTTCTTATTCGTTTATCTTTTTTACCAATTTGTCTATAGGGATTTGCTCAGGACCTCGGGCAATGAAAGATTGAATAAGGCGGACGAGTGGATGAATATTTCCAGGACGTTCCCAAAGTGGAGGAGCCAAAAGACAAGGGAATAAGGCAATGTATGGTTCAGGTATTCCCGTTGAATGAAATTCAAGGAGAAGAGACAAAATTTGAAATACGTAAGGTATAAATTCTGAAATAAGAAAATTATCATTATTTTAATGTTTTATCGAAATATTGTTTTATGATAGACATTTAGAAAATATTGCTAATTCTAACCAGTCACATCAGCGAACAGAATTTGCTGAAAGATTGGGAAAAATGCCTTTTCGAATTCAGAAACGTATTGGACATTGGCCTTGCAAGAAATCTTGACTGAAAGGCTGAGACTTTCGAATAAATAGTGGTTGAAGTGCGGCTTGCTCGGATTTTTCGACACGTTGATTAAAATTTCGGTCAGTTTTGGAAGAATTTGACCCATGAATGGAATTATTCCTCCTTGTAGTGTCGAGAAAGATCTCATTATCGCTATAAATCAAAGAATTTTAAATATTAGGTATTGAAGTAACTTAATTGTTAGATAATACAACTAATATGATAAAACAATTTTTAGCATTTCTCTAAATTACCTTTCATCACATATTCATTTTCTTTGGATGCTTCTTTTCCAAGAATTGAGAATAAATTAGATAGTAAATCGTGGATGCAAAGAGCGAGATGAGTATCATTTATCCTAAAGTTAAAAAATATTAAGACGATCCATATAAATATTCTTTAAAATTTTAACAAACGCTTGAAATTTATAGACATACAATGCAGAATTATCGCTGTTCTTAATGAGAAGAATCTTCTCAAATGTGCAAACAGCATAAGTGTGACAAACAGGACTTTCGGCCATCATGTGACGAATGAGATGAGGAATACTATCCTTTATTGCCTGGTGAGAAAGTTGGTTACGGAAAACCATCAAGAATTTCATAGCATCGGCTTTTAGCACAGGCAGGTCGTTCACTATATTAAGTAATCAAAAACAATTGATATAAAAAGATATTTAAATATACTTTATTTATTTAAATGTAAATGAACGTATTTTACCATTAGATCCTGTAAGATCAGGAAGAATATTATTCTGGTAAAAATCAAACAAGTTGACGAGTTGATTCGTTTGTGTAATTCCGTGCTTCTGAGTTTGACCCTTGGCAGTCAACGACGTGACCAAATAAATTGCTGCATCTTTATTACGCCAATGGAACTGAGGATTCTGTTTGTACTTCGCTAACATGGCCTGTAAATCATGACCTTATCGTTAATCACTATTAAGCTAAAGTAAAGTAAAATAACTAACATTCAAATATAATAGTAGAGTACATAAACATATATTAATATAAGAGTAGATCATACCTCAACATATTGACCGAAAATTGCCGTAATTTGCTTTTCAAAATGGCGAGTGAGAGCCTTCACCAAATCACAAGCTGCTCGTCTCCTCGTGTCAACATCAGAGCCTTCAATGTCTCTTCGAATATATTCTTCTGGATTATCTTCGAACAATTCTTGATCGGAACCTTATAAAAAATTTTAATTAGTCATTGCTTATGAAAATAACAGGAATTATAACAGAAGACTTCAATATAATTAAATAATAATATATTCAAAAAACCTCTAAATTCCATATTGGGAATTATAACTTTCTCGCAAATACTGCTGAGTGTATTTGGATCTTCAAAGAGAGTTTTGTACTTGTCTTTGTCAGCAACCATTGCCAAGAATTGAATTGCGTTGCTCACAAGCTGTTAATATAATTTAATTAATATGCATTATGATCAATTACTTTTTTTCATTTCATTATGGGGAGATTAAAATTTTTATGATAAAAAATTATATAATACCAAATCATATTTTGGTTCATTTCCAGTCGTAACAAGCAAGTTCCAGATGTCAGTGACAAAAGTGGGAAGAAAAGGAGAAAATTCCTCATCGTACTTTTGAGCGTACATTCCCACATTATCACAAATTTGAGATTTAAGTTGTTCAAGTAAGCCAGCGTCTTCATGTTCCTGTATTAAAATTTGACTTTTATTATCTCATTGCATCCTTATACAAATATCGCTATATCTCACAAATATTTGTAATATGATAAACTGTCACAACTCGAATGTATTTTAAACTTACGGCTGTTTTAAGCAAGGGATTATCTTTTAAAAGCAAAAGGTGAAAGTTGTCCATCCAAATGCTCATGTTGTCTTCGAAGTATTCCGGTAAATCCTGAATAAATAAACAATAAGATTATAAATTCAATAGAATAACGAATGTTTTTGAATAAATTGCTCACTTGAAAATTGAGAGAATTGAAGATTTTTGCCACAAGAGTCAGAGAGTTGTAAATGATTTTGATTGCATCTTTACTATTTTCGTGTTGGTTGGCCAAATTTATGAGAGCCTTTAAAATAATTTAATTAGTTTTATTTTGATAATTAAATTATTTGAATGTATTGGAAGAAGAATAATTTAAAACATACTTGAAACAACTGCGTAAGATGTGGAGCAAATTCAGAAAGAACAAATTTGATTTCCATCCAAAGTTCATTCGATTTAAATTCGTGGCGATATCTCTTGAAAATTGAATGAGCAGTTCGAAGAACTCCGTTAATTACGTGAAAGTCGCCTATTGGAAAATGCAAAGTTATAAATTACAATCGAATATTTTGGATCTTTAATTACCTGATCCGAATCTTGAAACCATTTCTTTCAAAAGATTCGGCCATTTAGCAGGGAAGTCTTCTTTCCCGATTACTTGAATGGCATCACTCAATTGTCTTTGAATGGACTCGGGCGATTTAAGCATCAAATTCACAATCAATTGTTTAACTGTGATTCGATCCTCTTCATGGATTTTATTTATTATGTCGGCATCCTCTTGCTATAAGGGAATAAAAGTCATAATAAAATATACACACTTATAAAATAATATAGGTAATATATCAACCAATATTTGTAATTATGATTCGTGTGATTATATTTAAATATTACAAAATATTTATAAATCATTATATAATTACAATTTTCCAATTTCTCTTGACGAAATTTTTAAAGGTGATGGCTCCTGCAATTCTGATAGTTGGATCAATCCCTTCTTGATCAATAACACTCAAAAGCAGAAGGGAGTAATTTTTTGTTCCTTCAACAGACTCCAAATATTTTTCAGCTAAAATAATGAAATATAATCATAATAGTGACCATTAACATTAATTAAACTACTCATTAATATTGTACAACTATCAAAGAATAAATAAACATTTAATGAACTACAATACAAAGTAAGTTTTACCAGTTTTTCGGGCTGTGACATCGGGGCTCAAGGTCTGTTGAAGATACTGGGCCAAAACTTGAATACTTTCATTTGAATTCGCCATGATGGTTGATCTAATGACAGACAATCAGACAAACGATAAAAATATTATTATATGAAAATAATAAATGAAAGCGTATGGAATACGTTAATTAATTAAGCTATTACTTAATATTTATCATTAAAAATTATAAGTGAACTGCGAATTTGTTAGCCAGATCGGATCAAACAGGAGATTGGTCCGGTCAATTTGACCGTTTATATCTTCACATTAACAATAATACGCTTTCACCTTTTGTCAAGTTGCTCAAATATTATATTCTTAATTATTACTATCATATAAATGTAGCTTTAGTTAATTACGAATTAATGAAGTTAATTATGCAATTAAAATATTTACAATTACCTTTTTGAAGCAAAAGACGTAAACCACCGGTCAATGCAAATGTAAGCGAGCGAAAATTGCTACGTCTTTCTTTCAAGCAGATAAGCGGGGGAAATTCATGTCGCGACATTTAAACTCCTGTATTTCTTCATATTCTGCCGACCGAATTGAAGTCGTGCAAATCAGCTAAAATCACCATTTTGCTACAGAATATTAAAATTTTGTTAGTTTTAAAAGCAAATTAGCACTTTGTTGGCTAATTACATTGTAGATTTAAAATGGCATTGAAAAGTGGAACCGATCGGGCATTGAATTTAATCAGGACTTTGCCAAGGATTGCATTAAACAATTTACAACCGAATCCCGGTGCTCCTCATAAAGATCGAGTAAGTAAAAGATAAAGATTCAAAATTAATTAATATATCCAAATAATTTAGATATATTTATATCAAGTATGAATTTACTAATTATTATATTACATTTATAGTATTTTCGAGGGTATTTGGGACGAAAACTCTATGGGCATCCACAAAAAGGACCCGTCCAAAGGCAAAGATATCCCAAACTTGGATATGACAATACAAGTTGGAAGCAAAGACCTTGGTTCTTAACAATTCCTTATGAACCTTACTATAAAAATCATCAGTAAGAAAAATTACATTATTTTATTAGTTTAACAAAATTAGTATCGTAATTTCGTAATTGCATTGTGAACCCTTTTCAGTTTAAAAAGACAATATCCTCCAATAAGTCTTCATCAGCTTCAACTTCTAATCGACACGAATAGAATCAATCCCGAAGAACCAATTGACATAATTGCATTGGCAAATACAAAGATTTACACTTTTCATCCTTATGAAAGACATTTTGGCTTTCATCTTACACTTGACGTGAGAATTACTTTTATGAGTTTAAATAGTTAAATTAAATAGTTTTAATTTAATTTAATCTTAATCATTCAACCTTTCTATAATTTTAAAGGGCGCTGACATTTTTCAAGCAAAAATTAACATTGAAGTCCAATGGGCCACTGAAGCAGTAATCGCCGCTGTTGAAAGAGCCGGTGGAACAATCACAACTGCTTATTACGATGTTGACTCCTTGTTCGCTGCTGTTGATGCTGAGAAGTTTTTCAATAGTGGAAGCCCAATCCCCAAAAGAATGATTCCTCCTCAAGATGCAATGGAATATTATTCTGACCCGAAATTTCGAGGATATTTGGCAGACCCTGACAAAATTGCAGAAGAAAGACTTGTGCTAGCTCAGAAATACGGATACGTTCTTCCGGATCTTAACAAAGATCCTAAAAAGGAAATGCTCTTAAGGAGGAAAGACCCAAGACAATTATTCTTTGGATTAGAACCAGGATGGGTTGTTAACATGCGGGATAAATGTATCCTCAAGCCAAAGGATCCCTTCTTATTAGATTATTATAAAAATTGAGCTTAGTATCGAGAGTAATAAAACTGTAAATTAAATCATTTAAGTCCTTTATATTGTAATGGTCCTAATTACACTACTATGATTCTGTCTAATTTGTCTGAGAATTATTTATAAAAAGTCGTTTTAGTTATATTGTTACGTATTGCATTTATACAATAAAATATATAAAATTGAAATTCAACGCTTAATCATTTTATCTTAAATAATCATTAATTATTATAGTTGATTAATTCATATGCATAATTAAATAAACCGTCATAAAACTATCATAATTCCCAATGAGGCATCCATTCAACTATCTCTTGCTCGGGTTGGAAAGGAAAGAAATATACAGAATTTGCATTAATATCAATTTCGTTAAAACAAAACTAACCGGACCAGAGGACTGGACTCCTCTGCATTTATTAAGTTCAGTTTTATATACAAAAATTAAGCAGAGATGTTTCGCCAAGGGCCGAGAATCTTAACAGTGTTAGAGAATTTAGGAATAAGAGGAAAAGGAAGGCGAAATATTTCGCAAAGTCAAGTTGTTCAAGCTCAAGAGAAATTAGATGTCCTCACCTTGCAACTTAACTTTGAGAGAGTTGGAAATGGTCCACATCCAGTTCTGTGTCTTCCTGGGGCATTAGGTAACAAACATTCTTTTCCGCCTCTAAGACCTTCCCTCTGCTTTCACTCATTTTGACTCCTTTTGACTCTTACCGTTTTTCTTTGTTCAGTTCAATTTTTCTTGTAATTGGTAATTTAGATGTTTTAATAATGAAACGAGAATGTTAAAAATGTTTTTATTATAGGAAGCATTGACACGGATTTCAGACCAATATTGGATAAAATGAACAAAGAAAAGTTTACAACAATCGCATGGGATCCTCCTGGATATGGCAAAAGTCGTCCACCGAATAGAGATTTTTCACAAGGAGCAAAATTTTTTCAGTTTGATGCTCAAGTTGCGAAAGCTCTTATGAGGGTATTAATTTAAAAAATGCCATTTTATGACCATTTTAAAAAGGCTAAATTGTAAGTACCATTTTTTATATAGTTAAATTATTTATTATTTCAGAAACTCGGATATAATAAATTCTCTATTCTTGGATGGAGTGACGGAGGGATAACAGGACTCGTACTTTCTTCACTTTATACTTCAAATGTCACAAAACTAGTTGTTTGGGGTGCGAACGCTTATGTTGATGAAAAAGATGCAGAAATGTACAAAAGTATGTTAATTATGCTCAGGGTCAATTTAATTAACCTTTAAGTAAATGAATTGCAATAAAACAATAATATAACTAGCTTTACAATCCATACAAACCTACTTTTGTGCATTTAAGGTTAATTGAATTTAATTTGATGTGAATTTAGGCGTTAAAGATATTGATACATGGTCGGCTAAAATGAAAGCTCCTATGATTGAAATGTACGGAGAAGATTATTTCAGAAAATGTTGGGGCGCTTGGGTTGACACGTTTCAAGAAATATATAAAAATGGAGGTGACCTTTGCAAAGAGGATTTGAAAGAAATCAAATGCCCTACGTTAATTGTCCATGGTGTGAAAGATCCAATGGTTGGATTATACCATGCAGAGTATTTAAATCAAAACATCAAAAACTCAAAGTAATCTCAAGTTACCGTTGAATAAAACACTTCTAAATATTACTTTTTCATTTGGATTATAGTTAAGATTATAACTGTTTAATTTTTATATTTGCTTAAATAGACTCCATTTGATGAAGGAGGGAAAGCACAATCTTCATTTAAGATACCCCGATGAATTTATTTCTCTTGTTGAACCATTTCTACTGTCATGAAATAAAATATAAGTGCTCTACTAATATTTGTTTAATTTATGTTCTTGCAAGTAAATATTATGATGACCTTCAATAAAAAATAAATACATAGTTTGTTAAATAATAAAAATTGAATTTAAATACCTTGTGATATTTGATATTGAGTCATATCAGTCATATTGGAGAAGAGGAGAGTAGTGCAAGAAGTAAACAAAAATATTTTTATGAAAGAGATAAACGTCATTTAAAGTTCTAATAGAATAATAAAATAATAAAACATTCTGCGTATTTGATCATTATCATTGATCATTAACAATAATTGATACTTTAATTATTACATTTAGTAATATAAACAATAAACAATCAATATTATTCATTCATAATTCCCAATTTACTATACATAATACACAAGAATAATAAATCATAGTAAATAAGTGTCTTATTACTCATATGCATTTGCATACTTTTCTATTCAATGTTTGTTTTGAAAAATTAAAAATATTTACTCGTATTACGTAACGAAAGTTTAAGCTTTAATTACATTACGGGATAAAAAGCTGAATACTCCATAAATTATCCACGTTATCAAGCGTAAATAGAGAAAATTAGATGAGCGATAAAAGAATAATGTTTGCAACGAGTAACTTCATACCATCATAATCTCTGATTTTCATTAGTACATCCGTACACTGTTAGTGAAGCAAATTAAATTAGAAGAGAATTCTTTAAAAGTTACTTGTTATTTCAATTCTCCTTCCGGTCTGCCACCGACAAGGATCAAAATTACCATCTTGATAATCAAAGGAAGAACTTTTTACATCACCGATAATGCCCATTATGAGAATTACGACATCAATAGTGAGAGAGAGGAAAATGACTTTATCTGATCTCCAAGTTCCGGAGTTGGAGTCTTAATGAAAGAAATCATTTTACAGTGGATTTGAAAAGTGCCGACAGAACCATTGACTTTTAGATTGACCTTAACCACCTTGGTCAAACTACGGTTTACTTGGGTTTACTAACAAACCTGAAACTTAAAAGGTAAATCATCTAAAGTTGATTATTTTACAAAGTAAGTAAACTAGTTTACACGAATAATTTATTGAATGACTTTTTACTTCGGGTTTTACATTTTTGTTTTTATAAAAAGAAGTATTAATTCATTTCTAACGAGGATTTAATGATTCTTTTGTTTTTTATGTTGGAAAATATCAATTAAGGGATTAGGGGAATACATTTGAAAAGATTGAAAGCACATGATTGAGAATATCATTTATTGTCGTTTAAGACGTTTTTATGGCTTTATGCAACTACTAATTTGTAAGCACCTGGCACCTTAATGTAAATAAAATATAAATGTTACGTATAAACCTTACATATTTGATTATTATTTTGCTTATCTTGTCAATGGAATTTTGAAAATAGATTTGATAGCCCTAATGAAAATTTGGTCAATTTTTTTTAAAGCTAACTATACTCTATTCCATTTGAGAAGATTATTGAGAATTGAATCATGTTACTTGACCGGGCAATCGAATGTCATGTCACCCGCAAATAATTTCTACAGGAAATAATATCGGTTTATTTGAATTTCAAATGACTTAAAATGTAAAGTGTATAAAAAACAATATTTAATTCATAATATTGTCAACTACTTCACAAGCCCAATAGGTATATCAAAGTAATTGCATGACAAGCTCATAATAATCCAATCTAAATTGCTTTGTATTGTTTTTGCCATTGTACAATCAGTCAAGACCTTGAAATAATTCAACCTATTATGAATCACCTTAATCGACGTCCATATTTTTAGCATCTATTAATGTTTATTTTTGTTATGACTTATGACTTTCAATGGATTGGACAAACTTCATAAAGTTCAATCTCTGATCTTGACACTCAAGAAGTTTAAAGAATCAATGAATTTGATTCGCAAAATAAATGAATAAACCCCATGCATAAAAATGAATGATTTTTTGCACAAGTCAATAATAAACACTATTTATAACCATTATATAAAATATTATCAAATGATTGTCCGATATACAGGGAGTCCTATTTATAAACTTTGATTGTAAAAACCTTGTGGAATATTTATAGGATGAGATTTGAGATCCTTTTTACCAATTGCTAACATGGGATAATTAAATTCCGTATAATAATAGCAATAAATGCCTTTTTATTGATTGATGGCTTTTGACGAAAATTATTCTCAACTATCAACATTACGAACCAAACATCAAATATTTTAGTATTCTTTTATTTGTTTTATATTTTCTTTATTTCTGCATTTGGTGATGATAATTTTATATATTTTACAAATATTGTTACTCCTTTCTCTTGTTTTGAAAATTGCAAACTTTATTATACAGCAAATGTTTTAGGTACACAAGTACCTTAATATGAGCATGTTTAAGATACATAAATAATATAGCTGTAGTATACAATGGGATAATTTAGGTACTTATACATTCACTATACAAATGCATCCCTTTAATCTTTAAATAAACAAAACAACCTTTTTCTCCTTTATGAACGAAGGTGAGTCAGGGAATGGTTCGTAATTGGTAAACTTTATTCTCGAATTATTCTCCTAAGTACATCATTTACCATATTACAACCCAATGTCCAACCACTACGTGGATATTGAAGAATATACCTTATAATTATATGGTATAAGAGAGCAAATTCATTCTATAAGACAGATAATTATAGTGTGAGAAATGAGCTTGGATATAAGGTATAGGTAGTAACTTTAAGGTATATTGGAATTATGAGTGTCTTGGTATAAAAAGCCAATGATTCAGGGGAGGAATATAGCGAACGTGAGACATTGCAGAAATGTTGTATGTATACAAATGGAGTCTGCTCGCTCGGTTTCTTGTCCGCCAAATGCCTCTCCTCTGTGAGTAGGTAATGAACTTTTCAAGGTTTTCGTGAGTCACTGGAATCGTTTCTGAGAGCAAGTGATGGGATGGGACGGACTTCGCCTTCTGCACTCTTCTCATCCCCCGAGGCGCCCTTTTTGCAAACACGAGTTCTCCTCCTGTACGCATTCATCCTCAAACCTCTCTTGAATGTAATAAAGGCGGACTGGCGGAGAGACGGGAAGGAATGCAGTAGTACGAATAGAATAGATTACATTCCACAACATTCTCATTCAATTCACCCTCCTTCCGCCAATCTTCATATAATTAATATTTTGAGAAACTCCATCTTATGCTTTAGAAATACATATTGCAATAAAATATATTATTATAATAATGATAGAATTAAAATACAGATAGAATACCTACTTTGATCTGATCCTTATTACAGAAATATTTAACATATTTTATTTTCTTACGCTTAAGATTTTAAGTATACGATTATGCAACTAAATACAGAATGTACTTATTAAATAATCTCATGATTCATATAAGCGGTTTTACACGTAAGATTTAATAATCAACAGAACTGTATTTTTGCATATAAGCCATTTATAAGGTTGATCTTTAAACCAAAAATCACGTGCTATTTAGCAAATACAAACAAAATAACAAATAACTCTTATGCGGACGCATACCATTGGAGTCTTAAGTTTCCATCATTTAACCTTTGTTTATAAAATCACTTTTAGTAAGTTTTTCATATCCGCATTTCTTCTCAATAGAACCCAATGGGTTTTATCCATATAATAAAACATTGGGCTTTCCCCCTTCAATATACGTGTACTTGTGCTCGTATATTGAAGTATGTATTACATTGGGAGATTGATAAATTGTATGTTTGTGAGGAAAGATTATTGGATTTCGCAAAGGTTACTCATTCTATGTTATTTGGGGGGAAGGACGGTCTTGATCTTGAATTGCCCTCGCACTTCCTTCCTTCTCCCCTTCATTTTCCATCCATAAAGGATTTATACTGCATGTAATACTCGTATGACCACAGCTGGGATAAATATGAAATTCTGACATTTTGGAAATGTCATTTAACAAGTACAATATTTGATATTGTAATAAATGAAATTGATCCTCGTTTTATCTTGTAACAAGGAACATTAACAATCTTGTTTGTGAATGAAAACTGTATAAAATGTAATGAGTTTGAAGGTGATACATGTACAGGATGCAGAAGGGACACATTAGGTAAGTAAATTTATTTAGAAATGAAAACGCGGCTGATGTCGGTGTAAACAAAAGAAAAGCAGGTGAAGTTTCAATTTGTTCCTCTTTACTTCTCCGTACCTTTCCATTAGTTAAATAATTCCTCAGTTCCTTTGTTTTGACTCGAGAAGAAACAAACGAACGCCAGGTGTTTGTATACAGACACTTGAATAATGAATTCTAAAGTAGGGTTAAGGCTCCTTTACTTTTTGACTCACACCTGTACTATACAATCAATACATACACTTCGTAGGTGGTTACCTTGCTTAACATTTATTATACAAAGTGAAGTACATTATAAAGCAAATTCATAACAATCCAATCCAATAGAAAAGTATTTTATAATCCACACACTTTCTCAACTTGTTATACCATTCTATAAAATAACAATTCCATACAAGGTAATCTTATTCTTTAGTAATAAAGTAATGATTTTATATAAGGGCATAAACTATGGTTCAAGTCATAATTTTTACTTATACGAGATTAGGCTTTTTATCACATCACTTAAATAAGTTTGCGGTTGAATCATGATAATACACCGTCTGGATTGGCGATTGAGCTCAACTTGTATGGAAATATTTAAAAGTTGAATATACCCAAGGAATATACCCTTGTATGATAATGATAATGATAAAAAGAGGGATAAAACGACAAAGTTTTAAAGTCGCGGCACATTCTTCATATGCGGTTTGAATGGTAAATGCGATCACCTTTGCATACTCATTACTCATGCAACCCTTTTTCATTGAGATCAATACATGGAGAAGGGGGGATAAAATCACATGATAAAAAAGGGGAAAAGTTCGGAGTCGTAAACGGGGAAAAGGTAATATTGTATGGTATGGTATGATGAACGTGTGTGGTTTAATGTATGAGTGTGTGCATGTGTGTTCCTTTACCCCGTGTGTAGAGGTTGCCCAGAGGTGACGAGGAGATTCCACTCTGCTTTTGGCACACATGCAATTTTGAGCACAATGTCAAATGTGTTATCCCGCCGATTTTGTACATACAAACAGATACTCTATATATATAGGATTTAAATATACATATTCCGACCCGACAGACTATAACAATGTACACAAGACATCATCACTAGAATTCAGCACACACGCACACAACATAAAAATATCTCACTCGTCTCATTTGATACCTTGAGTTTAAATAAAGCATAAAGATCTGTCTCGGAATTTCTCACAATTTTTAACCCTCGCCTTTTAATGACAATTTAAGTAACTCAAAGACAATAAACTTTGTGTACAATGAGATATCCTTAAAAGCTTTCGTTATCTTAAATGGTAAACTTATATAAATTCATATAAAATACCATTTTGATATTCTTTTTTCATTCAATAAAAGTACAATGGTAAGTACACAATATTTATACCGGTCTTATATAAGCACCAAGATGAGTAAAAATCTTTGAATATATTGTGGTTTTAAATAAAAAGTAATATTGTATATATAGTAGTTAACCTTTGAGCTTAATAGTTCAGTATTAATTATTTAACGTGTGATAAGGTTTAAGGATGCTACTTGACTTTGGCATATGCAAATAGTTACGTGGCTGTACGTGTAGATTTTTATTTTGTGGTGATAATACCAAGAGATGGATAAAAGTAAGTATGTAAATAACGATGAGATTACAAACGGCTTTTAAAGGATAGATCAAAAAAACACACACACATCCTCAATTGGCTATTAGGCAAAGTGAAATGTTTTTTGCGAATTTTTCCTCTACGCCTTGCTGTGTTACCCTTGACGTGTATTTGAGTTCCCTGCACTCGCTGACTTCACCGCCTCCACGAACAGAATCTCAATCTATGAGAACATAATGCCCAACCTCTCCCACCTTTCCCAAACCATTGTGGATCCCATTATTCTTCATGCTCCCACAAGCTAACTAATGATATCATACGATAACTATTGTGATTCCATAACTTCACGATGATTATATTAAATTTTCGGTTGTTCGCCTCTACTAGCAAGTTTAATTAAATCCTCCTCGGAGGCATGAAAAATATTCAATCAAGTCTCAATCATTTCTCTCGTGCCAGCAAGCTATAAACCATTTTAATAAAGATTAATGTATTGCTAATATTCTCTCTATACCTACAATTTGATTCACATTTTCTATTACATGATCATTCAATGATATCATTGGATTAGATTGTAAAAATATCCACTTGAATAATATACTTAATATACTATGTGGTTTAGATCGCATGTACAGTGACGGTACTTTTTATTTACACCACTTGTGATGGTCACATTTACTCTGTCGTTTCACTTATATTTCTAGTTTTTTTTATATGAATGAAATCCTATCAAATGCATCAACCCTATAAATTTTGATTTATTTTAGTGTAAACTTGTTCAAATATAAAATGTCAATTAAAAAATTTGAGATTTTCCGCGGAACTTATTATT
>JAQGBZ010000271.1:0-87067 GCA_034687125.1 Neelides folsomi | reverse complement strand
GGATTTGTTGTAAGGCTACCAAAGGTAAACATTGATGACTCATAAAAATCGGCATAACTCTCAGACATAGAGAGTATGTAATATTTATTATTTGTATAGAATTGTCTTTTTTTCGTATTTCAAGCTAATTAATTTCATGTTCTCTTATATTGTAAAAAAATTGGTACAGGTATGTGTATGTATGTATTAGTATAACTTTAAATAGGTAAACTCATTGTCAGTTTAATCACACGTGGGTTAATGAAACAACTATGGATTAAAATTTTATTGACAATGAGTGATTTTATTACTTTCATAATTCGACCATATATGATACACACAATGATAAGTACTTGAGTTTGGTTGTGTCATATATAGGTAGATATAAAATTAACATATTGCCATTAAATTTTTATTTAAGTTGAACACTTGAATTATGCGATATATGTTTGTATAAAATATGCATATCAATTATATTTGTAATATCAGTATTAAGTTTTAGCAATAAAAATGATATTTAAAAATGACTGCCAAAATTCAATAATAATCATTCGTAAATAAATTAAAAACTCACAATTTTTTAGAAACTATACAAAATTAAAAGAAGTTGGTTTTTCGGAATCCAGACTTCATTTTGGCCTCCAGGAATATTTCAAATCTGGAAATAGCTCCAACTTTATTTGGGGGTGTAATTCCGCGAATCTTCCCTACAAACTGTGAAACGATGAACTGCATAATTTTCCAAAACTGTTTACGGTATGTTTCTTCGAGACGATCTCCGACGGTGTCAAGTAAAGACTGAAGAACGGTGGCAGTCACATCTAATTGGGGTTCTATAAATAATGAATGATTATTGCAAATTACGCTCAAATAATAAATTCAGCTTTATCGTGTTATATTTCTGTAATTAGATCTATAAAAATTATATAACTTACGAAGTTTCAAAATGACAGCGATGATCCTCCAAACTTCTTCCAATGTAAAGAAATTCGCTGCTCCTCCAGTCATTTTGGTTTTATTTTCAATAATTTGTTTCACCATCATTCCATATAAGATGCAATATCTATTAAAAAATTATAATTCACCAAAAATTTAATTTAATGGAAATTTATTTCAGATAATTGAGACTTGATTATAATTTTACCCAGAAAGTCTTTCAATGAGAGTTTGAGTCACGGCACTTTCTCCTCCTTTGATGTCATGTCCAATTGTGGCGGCGTATTGTTCCACAGAAAGATTATTCCGAGGATAATTGAAAGGTACAAGGAAGGGACAATGTTTGTAAAAAGCTGATTGAATTAAAATACCCAAAGTTGGGAATTTTGTCACAAGGCTCACGCCAAGCGTAGCAAGTGGCAAAATGAAATTTCCTCCTTTGGTGATTTCAGCTTCGGATTTCTTAACAAATCGATTTGCTAATAAATTGTTGATGAATAAATCTCCTTTCTGCATCACTTAATAAATAGAAATTATTTATTAGCTATTTTATAAATCAACATTTGGTTTATTGATTTATTTATTTTAATTGTAAAGATTAATAATAATAGTTAACTTTTATTTTCTTTTATCATTAAAATTAGTATACTTTAACTTACTGGTATGAGAAAAAGGTTTTTCATCGACTAGGACGGATTCTCCTTGTAAGAGCTTGATCAAATGATTCAGTTTGGCTCCAATCCCTTGTTCAGCCGACAATGAATTTAACGGAGTGTTGACGCTCTTAGAAGCTAAGAAATAAAATTGCTTCGTTTGAGGATCTTGAGCTGAAATATGCTGAACATCTCGTTTCACATTTTCAAGGATGTGTTGACTTTTAAGATATTTGTCTAAATCTCCCTTGAAAATGCAACCTTTGAATTCAATAGGAACTTCTTGAGATGAAATGGATTGTTTGGCTGCTGCAGATTTTTTATCATCCTCTTCTTTTAATTTCTTTTTTTCTGCTTCTTCTTGTAATTTCAGAGCTTCTGCATGACTTTTAGCTTCTTCGGCCTTCCTCTTCGCCTCTTCAGTTTCCAATTGACGTTCTTTCTCTTTTTGGGCTTGAATGGCCTTCTGGGCTTCGAATTCCTTCTGTTGAATTTGTGCTGCCGCTACTTTGGCCTTTTCCTTTTCCTTTATTTCGCTCAGAATTTGATTTTTTCGAAGAATTTCCCTTTCCCCTTCTTCTTTACAGCGTTGTTCTAATAGGTCGAATTCCTTTTCGCGAATTTCCACTTCTTTTCGAATTTCTTTATATTTCTCGTTATATTTCTTTTCGATTGCTTCATATTTACTTTTTAATATTTCAGTGAATTCCCATTCATGTTGGTCGAACTCGTCTTTAATATTTTCCACTTTTATTTTATCTTTTACAACTCTTTTTCTATTGTATTCGCGAAGGAGCGTTTGAGCATTGTCATAAACTGGAGAGTTGAGATTCATTGCTACAGCTTCTCCAATTATATCAAATTTGTCGTCATCCAAAATTCCGTATCCTCGCTTTTCTGTTGATTTTGGTTCGTCTTCGCCTTCACTGGTAGAGTTTTTAGTTCGCTCAACTACGAGAAATTGAAACCGTGAATTAAATTAGCTTGTTTTCTGAAGGTAATGAAATTGTCGTAAATAAAAATACTCCCATCCATTCCGTCTAATATAATATTTTTGATAAAATTACTTACATTGAGGTTCTTGTGTCTCAAATGTAAAACTTCTAACTTTCGTTTTCGTATTTGATCTCGGAGAAATAAGGTCATTAGAAAAGCTTGGCCTTTTCGGAGTTTCATTTAAAGATTTTCTGCTCAGACGGATAGCTCTTTCGATAATTCGATGTTTCTGGTCGTCAGTCTCTGATTGAATATTCGACACTAGAAGCTAAAATATAAAAAATTGACGATTAGAAGTCGTATTAAATAATTTGTATATACTCGACGAAAATTAACGTCCTTTTAACTTATAGTTAACATTAATTTACAAATGTAAACAAAATACAAGACGTTAAAAATTACAATACCGGTCAATACCCACTAACATTAAGCCACCATATTTATATATTCGTATTTATTATTTAAATATTATAATGTCAATTTACCAATGTGCTATGTGGAGCTTTATCCCACCCGGTTTCGTACATAAGTCGTCCTTTAGGTGAGTTTTCCAACATTTTAATAATCTTTAAGTCCGCTGGCGAAGACATGTTTAATTCGAAATTTATATTTTGCAATTGAATCACTTATTAATCTAATAAAATGTTATATTGTAATTTTATTGGGTCTAGTCCATTTTAAAAGAGAAATGAATATGAGAAAAGATCAAATGAATCAAATCTCGAATGATTATATCATAATAGTATATCAATAATCCAGTTAAATCACTTTGTCAGTTATCGGCATTATCAAGTCAATTATTTTTTATAGTCAATCAGAGAATCAAATCAAATTTAATAAAATGGCAAATCAAGTAGATCGAATTATTAATTTCAAAATGTTCAAATTCGAACTGAATTTAAAGGCTGCGTTGACTCGCGGTCTTTGCGCATCTACTTGGCACTCTGATAAAGCGTGTTGGAAAATCCGGCGTGCTCGGCATGCTCCCTCGTCCTTAGCTCTCCAACTTTCCAACATTTAACTACGATTCTGACCACGATTAACTTTAATTTTAAGCCATAATGGCAGGGGAATCAAAGCTACACCTGCTGTTCGAACATGCAGCAGGATTTGCGGCATTTAAAATCAAAGAGTTCGAGGAGGAGAGCATGTTCCTTTCAGAGGCAAGTTTACTCCATTTTCTTTTATATGATCATGCATTAACTTTTAATTTTATACTACATTTGGGCTCTAATTTTATAAATTACTTGCCTAAGAATGTTTATTACGATTAATGAATTAATGATGAACGGTTCATGCACCACGCTTATGTCGATGCTGAGAAAAATACCTTTAAAATCTGATTTTCGAAAAAATTAAATTATTTTTTAAATCAAATTTTTTGAATCAAAATTATAATTGTGCGTTTTTAACTGTTTTAGGTGGAATCTTGTATAAGCGATTATTCGAGATTTACAGCAGTTGCTCAATTGGTTGCATTCAGCCCATTCAAGACGGCACAAGCCGCATTGGAAAATTTGAATTCCATCACCGAAGGCGTCCTTCCCGATGACCTTAAATTCTTCATTTCTGAATTTGCTGTTAAGAAGATGACCTTGGGCATTGCAGAGCCAAAACTCGGAGCCGCCATTAGCGAAGCCTTTCCTAAAATTAAGATCCGTGTCGGAGCTCTCGTACAAGAGATATGTAGAGGCGTCCGAACTCATTTTTACAAGATGGTCAAAGGCCTTACAAATGAAGCTGGTATATATTTTAATCTGTTATAAAATTTAAATAATTCAGTTTTACCTTCATGCAAATGATGAATCATCTTGGTCTGAATTTATTGATGACAAAATCCCTTACCTAATCTGACGCTTATTTATATAAAAAATACAATTTCTTTCAAAATTTTATAAAATATCAAGTTACAATTTACATTCTTTAATTTCAGGTGGCAAATCCCAACTGGGTCTCGGTCATGCTTATTCGAGGTCTAAAGTAAAGTTTAATGTTAATCGTTCCGACAACATGATAATTCAAAGCATCGCCCTACTTGACCAACTTGACAAAGATGTAAACACTTTCTCTATGAGGATTCGTGAATGGTACTCATACCATTTCCCAGAGCTCATTAAAATTGTGAGCGACAATTACCTCTACGCCAAGGTCGTTCATTACATCAAGAACAGAAAAGAGTTGGATGAAAGCAAATTGGAAGTACTTGGAGAAATGATAGGGGATTCTGCTAAAGCACAGGCAATTCTTGTTGCTTCGAATTCATCAATGGGGATGGACATTTCACCAATTGATCTTATTAATATTGAAAGCTTCGCTAAACGGGTTATTCAACTAGCCGAATATCGAAAGTAAGTTTTAGCAATAATAATTTTGAGTTTATTATCTATACACTAATGCACTTTTTTTATATTGGGGCCTATTTGCCATTTACAAGCAGTATTAAATCTCTTGTAGATCTTTCCACAGGCCCAGATTAATTCTCGTTTATGGGGAGTAGTTCAATTCTTTTGATTTGCTCATAATAAACAAGAAACATTTCCTTATTTTAAAAATTTAACTTGATTTATTACTTTTATTGTCCCTTAACTAAATATTTTAATTTCGATTTAAGATCTCTACTAAAATATCTTCAATCAAAAATGGCTTCCGTCGCTCCTAACTTAACATCCTTACTTGGAGAGTCCGTAGCCGCTCGTCTGATATCACACGCCGGCTCACTCACCAATTTGGCAAAATTCCCAGCTTCAACAGTTCAAATTCTCGGTGCAGAGAAAGCCCTCTTTAGAGCTCTTAAGACTAGAGGAAAAACACCGAAATATGGACTCCTATTTCATTCAACATTTATCGGTATTTATTTGTCCACTTTATTGGGATTTTAATGAAATTTTGTAGTGAATGTGAGTTATTAATTTTAAAATATAACAATTTTAAGGTCGAGCTGGCGCAGCAAATAAAGGAAGAATTTCCAGATTTTTAGCAAACAAATGCACAATCGCCTCAAGGATTGATTGTTTCACGGGTATTTTTTTAAACTATTAAATTATTTTATTTATAAATTCATGATGAACGGTTCATGCACCACGCTTATGTTCATGCTGAGAAAAATACCTATTATATATCTGATCAAAAAATAATTAATTATAATGACTTAATTGATTTGAATAATGATTTAATCATGATTTTATTTTATTTTTAAAGAATTCCCCAATAGTGTTTATGGTGGTAAACTTCGGGAACAAGTGGAGGAGCGACTTAAGTTTTATGAGAGCGGCGACCTTCCTCGAAAGAACGTGGATGTTATGGCCGAGGCCATCAATGAATCCAATATTCTTTCAGCTTCCTTCCTCGACCAATCTCAAGATGGGGAGAAGAAGAAGAAAAAGAAAAAGAAGAGGAAGTTATCGGAGATGGAAGAAGATGCTACAGTAGAACAAGAAGTTGAACAAGCTGTAGAAGAACCACCAAGGAAGAAGAAGAAAAATAAAAAGAATAAACAAGTCGCAGAATGATTTCAAACTTTTTGTATACTTGTACAATATTTATCTTTTATTATTTTCTTCTTTAATCAATAAATAGTTGTTATTTACAAAGTATAATCGTACTTTTATATTGACTTTTGTTCAGTAGTGTATTAGATCTATATATTATGCTTTATGGCTTCTTCAGAATCTATCGAGCTATCTTATAATTGTTATAATATTAAAGCATATTTATCTAACTGTTGTGTATATTTGTTTTAATCGGGCAAATTGTTAAATTCATTAAAATAATTTTTAAAGTAGGCTACAAAAGTAAATAAAATTTAAATGAGATTACATTACAATCGAGTCTCTTAAATTATTTATTTTAGACTTCATCTCATGCTATTCTAAAATTCTAATTTACATAAATCATGGAATATAAAAACCTTTTTATTATATGTTTTTTTATCTTTTATCATGGCCTGATTGAAAGTGTTTAAGCTCGGACATCAATATAATCCAGCATAATTAGTCATATATGTAATACCTATGAGGTAGTGGAATTTTGTAAATGATGTGAAATGCGTGAAATTCTTATAGGTGGTTATTTTCCCATTTAGATAAAACCTTTCAATGAGAAGTCCTAATTAGTTTGACGTAATTTCAGGCTTTTATCTAATTTTACTAGGTATTTGATTCTTGGGTCATTTAAACTAATTGTAAGATATAACAATAAGATGGATTACAAATTAGTATTCGAGCAACGTGATATTATTAATTTTACCATACTTGAATTGAAAATTTACCATTTCTAATGATTGGTGCAATTTAGAAGCTACAAGAATGCAAAGATAAGTGATACTGCGGTAAGAAGCGGTAATAGCCACTGTATAGAGCTGTATAACAAAAGAAGAATCAGCTAATTAATTTGCTTATAATTAGTTAAATTAAGCTTTTGCTCCTCATTGAGAATGAAGAATGAATCTCTTCTACTGGGAATATGGAGTTGAAATCTTGAATGAACTAGAACTAAAATAGATGAGTGTAACAGGATCATTATCCGGATGAACTTATCTTCGAGGACAAAGGAACATTTCTTACTTTACTCACACTTTCGTATACCAAGTATTATTTGGACCAATTGGGTAATTTGGATGTAATTATTATATTGCTAGATTCAAAGTTGAGAGTAATGACGGAAGATAATTTCTTCCCCATTATCCTCCAGAAGTAATTCTATGAAAGTCAAATGAGAATTTCACTACTCATCAACAATTCAACTTTAACTCACTTGACTTGAAGGTTTCCTGAATTACTCATCCTTTACCACCATCGTCCCTACACTCAATTTTTCGAAATTTGAAGACTAGACAAAATGTTCAGTAGAGTATTCCTTGTTTGTTCAAATATTATTTTATTTCTTCATCTCTCTCAAGGTAAATTCAGATCATCCAGATTATACTCCTTATGAGCTCATTATAAAAACAATTTTTATTTTTGCGTTTTTCTTATAAAATAGGGTTAAAATGCTACGTATGCAATTCTGAATATAATCCTGGTTGTGATGATGTGATTCCTCCTACCAAATATCTCGTTGATTGCAATGTTGGTCCTTTCTTGCCAAACGGTAGTTCAACAACGTATGATACAACCACACCTACAGGAGTTGAGGAATCTCCAGTTCCTACTGGACAACCTGAATCAAGTTCCACTCCCGTAAGTTATTTATTTTAATAATCAAATCAATAAGATTCATCTCTCCCTAAATCTTATTAAAGACTGCAGAGCAGCCAAAAGAAAGACGGGATCTCCTTCCTCAAGGAAAATGGACATTTTGCAGGAAAAACAGTTTTTCAATTCCTCCTCAGAACAACAACGGTATATATCTTACATACTTATTAGAAAAAAAATATTTTTTCTCTTCAATGATATTTAAGAGTATATCATTTATAAGACATAAATTACACACATTGCATTGCTTATTCTGGTAATTTTCCTTGAGCAGATAGTGTGAAAGACTATCACGCCCGGGTCATCCGATCCTGCGGAGCTCTCACTGACGGCGTGAAAGTTGGTGGATGCAAATGGGCAGCTAATGAAGGGATTCAAAACTTCTTGTGCACCTGCGATACTGATAGCTGCAACGGCGTTGGAACTTTGATCATTTCCTCCACCCTTGTCCTCACAGTCTTACTAGCCAAATTAACCATTGCTTGATTGTACTATAAATATTATTACAGGTGAAAATGGCACATGCATAAATCAGTTTAACCAGTAACATCTTTGTTCATTTTATTACCTCTAGTTTATTTACCATTTGGAAAGTGGCCATTTATTTAACTCCTCGTTATCCTCTCTGCCCTGCCCTGCCCTGGTGTCATTTCATTTTTGTACATTTCTCATGTCATTTCTCACCTATTGGCTTTATAACCTCAAGGACTTGTTTAAAAAATAAATTAAATTCACAATCTAACATGAAGTATGAAGTATGAATTGAATAAATTGTAAATATTATTTTGATCTCAATTTGATCTCTCCAAGATCATCTTGGTTGAGTCTTGTGGGGCAAACATGGAAATTGATCGTTGAATAGAACGTGGCCGATGCTGGTGGTTTTATTGGGCCTATGCGCCTATAAAGGCTTTTGGAAAATAGCCCAAACTACGCATCATCTGGGTTGAGGATTTGTGGATGAAGAGGAAAATTCCGCCTTGAGTCCTATTAATTTATCTGGTCCAAGTAAGTGCTATTAATTTGAATTGGATTGTTTAATTAGCGAGGTAATTGAAAAATGTTGATTTGAACACTGAAGGGGGCGGTCGGGGGTGTCCCAGGTGTGTTGGGTGAAGGTGGGTGACGAGTGAGGTAATTTGAAGCTTCAACAGCCCTCCACACCTCGGGGTTCACAGGGGACTCAAAATGGACGAGAAGAACGAGTTGGCCAAATACAACTAAACAGAATATGGAACAACCCCTTCCCGGATATCATTACCTCCAACGCTTATTATTTCAACATTCACGCGAATCAAATGTAAGGTACGCTGCAGTTCGTAATTAACTCAAAATTCAATTTACTGGAATTTTTTTCACATCCAATTCTTTCTAATTTATTCACTAATCCTGGGCTTAAGTTTTACCTGGATAATTGGTTCGTAAAAGTGGTTTAATTTTGGATATTTTTTGGTCCGAGAACCAGAGGATAAATCAATCAGCTGGAGAGGTCATTTAAATAAATGGGAACTTTGGGTTTTTGTAGGAAGAACAGTTCTTGTTGACCTGCTCGACAACTTGGATTTGCTTCTTGCTTTTTATAGTGTCTCAGGATCGCGAGTTCTTTTTATTTATGGCCGACTTCTTATTTCGGTTCATCATTACGAATTAAACATTTTAAGTGGCGAAGTTTGAGATCTTAAGTTTCCATTTCGGAACTCTCTGTGTTGTGTCAAATCTTCTCAAGTTTAAACTGACAGCTGTCAATGGCTCATTCAATTAGTTAAGAAGTGAAGAGGAATTCCAAGTAAGAAACTCGACGTTGATTTAAAACTCATCCTTTTCTTCCCGTCTTATGATTTATCAAAAAAAGGAAAATACACAGCTTTTGACTTTGTCACGTCAAAGCCATTTATCAGCTCTGTATACCTAAAAGTAAGTTGATTATTTCTTTATTCTATATATATATTTAACAAAAGGGGGAAAGTACTCGAATTGATAAGGTGCGCGTTTGAAAATCACCTTCCTCGTAGCTGATAAACCTTTCAATTGATTTCCAATTCTATTGATCTGTAAATTGCTTTTCCGATAACCTATTACATTCCAAATTCAACTTTATCTTTAAACATAATAATTATTTTTTTTACCGAGTTACTCATGCAATTTCCAAATTACTCAAAACGAACCTTTTCTATATTTATTTAGCTATCATAGTTGATTAAACCTTAAGAAGACATTTCATGCTTTCATGCATGTTTAATGAAATCGATTAATCATTAAAAGCTTAAAAGACAAAGGTTTTCATGATATGATCAAGTATGTAATTACTTATCCGATGTTAAAACGTGTTCAATCAATTCATGTCATTTACGTAGTATTTTAAATATTCCTTGCCTAATCTTTTATAATTAATCATTCATTAATCCATTAATCATTATTTATTTACTAATTTTATGTTATTTGTGCTTAGGGTTCGATTATTTGTTGAAAACTCGAGTTTGTTGTAATTGTAAAAGAATCATTAACTTTTCAAGAGAATTTATCCAAGATGTCCTTCAACGAGGTGAGATTTTCGATTCATTCAATTATTCTATACTCGTAAACTTGTAACTGTTTGCATTGTTAATTTATTTCCCTGATAAATATTTTTGCATAAATGGATGACTCACACTTGTCATATTCGAAGAATATTGTGTGAAAAATTTAGGATAGTCTTTATCATGCTAATTTGTTCTCAATATTTATCATTATGATATATTGATCATTTAAATTCATTTAACAACCATTTTGACTCATTAGGATTTTAAGGAACTTTCACAATGAAGATAGATTTAAAGTATCATTTTATATAGTAAAACTAGGTACATGTGTGCAGAGTCATTTGATGATTTTAAGATGGTTGTGCTGCGGTTAAGAAAAAAAGTCTGAAAGGACGAGTGATGAGAGATGTGAAAATAAAATAACAAAGTTGTACTTTTGTACGTGCCTACAATAGAGGAATTAATGGTTGAGCTTGAAGCTCATTTAAGAATTGGAATAACAGTTTGTTGGATTCTCATTCAAGTAAATATTTCAATTCATTTCATAGAGGTTTTAATGGTTTATCATTCCCAAAAGAGAGAATGAGGGAGAGACGAGGCGTAAAAAGAGAATATCAATTCCATTGTCATTGCCGAAGGAGGAAACAGTTAGCCCTCACCAATAGGACTTTAATTTTTCTATTTACCAATTCCACTTACTTACACACATTTGTTTTCAATCATTTCAATGGAATTTAAGGGGAATTAAGGACGACTGAGAAATTTCTTTATTAATTTTCATGAATTTCATATTATACTTAACCATTCTCAATGAGATTGGAAATAATGACTCTTTATGTTTTAATATACATTTAAAGATATGGGAGTAAATATGAATTTTCAAATATAAATAGGCCCAAAACACATTTTTATTATGTATGAAAACAATGTGGGAATGCGAGAGAGAAAACAATTTAATCTCTTGATAGGAAATTATTACGAAAACTTCTTTTACGCTCTTATAATTCTTATTTTATCAAAAATAATCAAAGTTTACTTTATATTGGTATTTGGAGCTTGAATCATTTCCATATGTTTAATGTTTTTATTCCTGATGGGAGCATTATAATATTAATAAAAATATTTCATTTGCAAATGAATTTCCAACACTGACTGAGAGTTATTTGTTTCTCTAATAATTCATCTCTAGTTTGTAAATAATACTTTTGATAAGCTTCTATGTAGCTTTACAATTTACAACCTATGATATTTAGTTAATAGAGAATAAAAGACATTTTTAGTAAAATATTTTATCTTATCTTTCTCAAGTTTGAGGATTAGTTTGAGTTAGGTAATTGATCGATTTGAGCATAGAAATCTTCATGGTTTAAATGTTTCTCCTTAGTTTTAAATGACATTCCCAGGAAGTCAGATCCTTTATATTCTAATGCATTGGTGCATGAGGGACAATAAATTTGTAAACCTGTTATAAACCATTGGCCTTCTTGTTGAGACTGATTGCCAAAGGTTTGAGATCAAATCATCATCCCTCACTATTTGTAGTTAAAGTGACTATGTGCTAATTGTTCAAATGTTGTAAAAATTATAATATATTTACAAAAATCTATCCATTTTTGCAAGACTTTAATGCTCATAGTTTAAACCTTTTGACTCTAACCATTAATTAGAGGATATATGAAATGAGGAAGAAGGAGACGAAGGTTCCGACTAAGACTAACGTGGCTCTTCCACTCCCTCAGAAGGTGGATCCGGAACTCATCTTCACAAAACAGGAGCGGATCGGCCGGGGTTCGTTTGGAGAAGTCTTCAAAGGAATTGACAAACGAACCCAAGAAGTCGTCGCCATCAAAATCATCGACTTGGAAGAGGCTGAAGATGAGATTGAAGACATTCAACAAGAAATTATGGTAAATTACTCAGCCGTTTTTTCATCATCATTCACAATTTGCACAATGAGGGCTAATTTATCTTAATAAAACGTTAATAGGTGCTAAGTCAATGTGATTCTCCGTACGTGACGAAGTACTTTGGTTCGTACCTGAAGGGGACGAAGCTATGGATTATCATGGAATATTTGGGCGGAGGGTCGGCACTGGATCTGATGAAGGCCGGCTCTTTTGAGGAAATTCACATCTCTATCATTTTGAGAGAAGTTCTCAAGGGACTCGACTACCTCCATTGTGAAAGAAAACTTCATAGGGATATAAAAGGTGAGCGTGATTATTCCCATTTTCCACCTTTGTAAATACTACTTTTATGAGGAGATTATTAATTTATTAATTTTGATGAGATTGGCTAAAGAGTTAAACTTAATTGGTGAAATGTTTCATTTCCAGCTGCTAATGTGTTGTTGAGTGAGAATGGCGACGTGAAACTTGCAGACTTTGGAGTCGCTGGCCAACTTACTAACACTACTTCGAAGCGAAATACTTTTGTTGGAACGCCCTTTTGGATGGTAATGAATAATGGACATTAAATAAATATTTTCTTTTAATTTTTGGTAATATTTGTACTTAGAATATTAAAATAATAAAATATTAATTAATTTAATAATTTTAGGCTCCTGAGGTGATTAAACAGTCAGCATACGATGCGAAAGCTGACATTTGGTCTCTCGGAATTACTGCAATTGAGCTAGCCGAAGGCGAACCACCAAATTCTACCATGCACCCGATGAAGGTTCTCTTCCTTATTCCAAAGAATCCGCCACCGACGCTTTCCACTCGTTATTCTCGCCTTTTTAAAGAATTCGTCGACGCTTGCCTTAACAAGAACCCTGAGAATCGGCCAACAGCGAAGGAACTCCTCCGCTTTCCCTTTATCCGAAAAGCTAAAAAGAATTCTTACCTTATTGATCTGATCGATCGATTCAGGAAGTGGAAGCTTGAAAGAAGCGACGAGTCTGAAGCTGAATCAGATTCAGACAAGTAAGATTTAAAATAATAATTAATGTTATGTATTTCAAAAATTAATTGAGGTGTTATTCATGTAATGAATGAGTAATGAGATGTATTTTAATTTGTGCTTTTTTTTATTTAATTTCTAGTGAGGATACTTTAGGAAGAAGGAGCGAGAGTGAATTGGATGACCCATGGATTATGACAGTTAAAGGTCCATCGAGTTCATCTGTCCATTCCTCTTCTTCATCACTAGATTCCCTCTCGTCGACGTCTTCTACCTCTTCATTTGTCCCAGGAATTCTCTCAAACTCCTCCGAGCCAAATTCCCTCTCTGTTGACGAGGATATTGAGGATGAAGGGCGGATGCGGTACGATGAACCGAATAAAAACCGAAGAAACCACAGCACTGATGATGATGAACATAATAATAGATCCCCACATGATGAGGATGATCATCACAAAGAACAAAAACAACAACATTCGAGTCATCCACCCCGCTCACAGCAACAACATCAACAGCATTCCATGTCACATACAGAATTCCAAAATCAAAATTCGTTCAACTATCCAGGAGTTTCCAGTGGGAACGTTGTGCATAGTCCAGAACGAGGGAAAAACCAAAGAACTCGTTCCATCTCTCCGCCTCCAGCTCCAGTCGCCAAACCGGCGATGTACAAAAACCAGATTCATATCCAAGGAAGAGATCAAGTGGGAAATGTTCATCATCAGCAGCAAAAGTTTGAAATGATGATGGTGGAGAACAATAATTTTGGTCAGAAGGTGAGGGAGAGCCCTGAGAGGAATAAAGGAGAAAAAAGCCCAACCAAAGGAGGACTTGGAGGAGGACAGAAAAATCATTACGGGTATGGATCTCCGAGTACGACCGGTGGAAGCAATGGATCCATTCCTACTTCCATTCTCACGCCTATTCTTAATGAAGTACGTTGATTAAATAATCATTAGAAATATTATGTATGTTAATATTCTGAATTTTAAATGATTTTTGTAAATATTAATATTTTTACTTTTACTAGGTAAGACGGCGACCTGGTACAGGAGGCAAAGCGGAAACTCTAGACGATCTTCGTCGAGCTTTTGAATCGGCTGAAGCTTCATCTCCTGGATTTTCTGAATTGTTTTTGAGGGAAACGCTCTCCAGACTCTTGCCGTCCTTTTCAGAATCGAGAATTAAAGGAACCGTTGCAAGAATGGCGAAGTATGGATTTTTATTAATAAAAAAACTAATATGTCCCACTCTCACTCATTTTGCTTAAAATTAAATTCAAGTGTGCTAAATGTGCTTATTTTAATCATTTTCAGAGAATTGAAGTAATGGAAATAGGATGAAAGCGCAGTGTAAAAAAGATACAGAATAGAATGTGGGAAGTGGCAACTCTATAAAAGTGAATGTAAATAAATTCTATTGAGGTCTTTGTTATATATATAATATATATATATTAAAACTAAAAGTTTGTGAGAAAAATAACGGAATGTATTAATTAATTTTATTAAATTCATTTCCTAGAGGGAAATTTCTTCTCTGGTACAGATTTTTTTCATTCAAACGGCATACAGATCAGTGTGACTTCATAAACACGATTAATAAATATTTTAATTAATTATTGAAATGCATCAATTCTTCACTAATTCACTATTATTATCAAGTTCCTACAATATAATTTAATTATGACAAATGAGTGATCAGACGTTCATTTTGACAATTTTATTCATTTTTGGTATTTTCACAATATTTCATTTTAACTAAAATGACTTTTTACTACACATACGTATAATATCATGATAACTATTTTGTCAAATGATCCTTTAAAAGGAGCAGACTTGGGAGCAGATATTGAAGCCACCATGGTATATTGGTTTAAATAAGTATGTTACGCAATATATTATCTCTTTTCTTTTATAATTGTTTCATTATATTTAACCTATTTGAAAATCACAACAATTAGGTACGACGTTCTAGGTATTATGCTTACAATTACATTGTTAATTCTATTAGATATATGGCATTTTAATTATACATTTTTACATTTAGTACCATCTTCTACATTTTTTCACTATGCTGTAAAGAAAATGATTCGTGCTCATAAATAAACATAATTAACAACAAAAGGGTTGATTCATTAAAATAATTTATAAAATAAATCATTTACATTTAATGAGATGATAGGGATTGTAATGTTGCAATTTACAATCTAACAGTTTTATTTATATCCTATTAAAGGATTATTAAAGTATTTATTAAAAACAAATAAGAGAAAACAAACTTGCTTTTTATATAAATACTAATAAAATACCTATTATATTGGTATACAATAATATACAGATAAATGATAATTATTAAAAAATAATTGAAAATAAAGTTGCTAATTTTTACATTCTTTAATTTCTTACAACTAACTTAAATATCATATTTGATAAAACTCAATGTAAAATAATATCCTAATAAAATAATAAAATCTTTAACTTTTACCTATTATAAAAAACAAAAGGTATTAATTGATATATGATAAATATTTTTTATATTAATAAAGTAAGTTAAAAAGTACATAATTTTATATTTTATAATATTATAGTCTAAATGTCGACTATGGAATCGATGTTCAAATTTACTCATCGAGAATGGAAGCACAAAGTTTATTGTCAGAGGTTCCACGTCCTTCTCCTCAGTTCATCACCGTGCACGTAAATTAGAAACTAATTGTAAAATATAATTACATACTTACCTGTGTATAAGTATAAAGTAAAATCCAGTGTTGAATTAACAAGTGAGTGAGATGGAGAGAAAAGGGCAAAAGAGCGAAAAGGAGAAAGATTCTTAACTTCTTTGTCTCAATTAATGTTTAGTTAATTATTGATCAATCAATTATTCTTACTGGCTCGTGAGAGTTACATAAAGTCAAGTTTGTTTAGATTCTACGTAATAACAATTAATGTCTTTCTCCATTTATAGTTGTTACGTATAATATTCTAAAAGATGGGAATTAGAGCAAACTCGTGTAAATAAATAAATAAATATTTTCCTCGAGTTCTTTGTGCAATGAATATAATAGATGTGATTCCTCGTAATTGTTTCAAGATCCGCAACTAGACATATGACTGGAATATTCGCAATATTATATTATAGTATATCATGGCCAATAGATTTTTTCCATCTTGTTGGCTCTGAATTTCATATAAGTTTTTACCCTTTGTCTATTTTATATTTTAGTACTAAAATGGGCGTATGAGAATTTTTGCAGTTTAGCCCTTTTGGGAACTGAAGGTGAGTGTTTGAATAATTCCACCGACGGTGGGAAGTGTTGTATTTCCAGCAAGGAATTCATCAACCTCCCTTGCCACTTGTCGACCTTCGGAAATGGCCCAAACGACAAGAGATTGCCCACGTCGACAATCACCGGCTGCAAAGACGCGAGGAACAGACGTTCCATATTTCCCTTTGCCTGTCCAAATGTTGCTCCTTGCATCTTGCTCAAGTTCCAACTCTGAAATGAGGCCTTTTTCTGGACCAAGGAATCCCATTGCGAGAAGAACCATATCACATTTATATATCTAATAAAAAAATAAAGCATTTTTAATAACTTTCAGATGAGATGAAAATCCAACTACAGAATTTTAGTTTAATTGATTAGTTAAATTAAACTTACTTGTTCGGATCCAGGGATTTCTTCCATTTTCCATCTGCCTGTTTCGTCTCTCTTCCAATCGACTTGAACTGTTCGGATTCCGGCAACATGTCCAGTTCCATCATCGATGAATTCCTTATTAAGAAAGTCAATTGTTAATTACAGATACAGCAATATTGTATTTAGCTTTTAATTCTGTTCAAATGTCTTACTTTGCTCATTGTCGAAAACTTTCTTGGATCTTGTCCATGTTTAACCTTTACTTCTTCATGTCCATAATCAACCTTAAAGGTTCTTGGCCATTGTGGCCAAGGATTGTCCCTTGCTCGGCCCGGAGGTGGTTCAGACAAAATCTCAAATGTGACAATTGAATTCGCCCCTTGTCTCAAAGAAGTTCCAATGCAATCGCAACCCGTATCTCCTCCACCAATAACAATCACATCTTTCCCATTTGCAGAGAGTGGGAGATGATTGATTGAATTTCCCATTTGCTTCTTTTGCCAAGTCTCTAAGAAGTTCATCGCATAGTGAATTCCTTCAAGTTGTCGGCCCGGAATTGGCAAATCTCTTGGCCACGTCGCTCCAAGGCATAAAATCACTGCGTCGAATTCATCATATAATTCCTATAAAATTACACAAATTCAATTTAAGTCGATTTAATATTTATTATTTTGTAATTTAATAAAAATTTTATAGTTTTCTAATAGTACATATTTGCAAATAAAAGGTGTATTTTATGTAGCTGAATTTTAATTGGCAGCAAGTCTAAATGTTTAAATTAAACCACTCTAAATTAAAAAATTAAAAGCATACTTTTCCAGAGATATCCGTCCCAACATGACAATTAAGTCTGAAGTCAATTCCCTCTTTCTGCAATAATTGAACTCTCCTTTGAACAACTTCCTTTGAGAGTTTCATCGTTGGGATTCCATATTGCAAAAGTCCACCAGCTCTGTCGTTCCTCTCAAAAACAGTAGCCAAATGGCCAGCTTTGTTCAATTGATGAGCTGCAGCAAGTCCTGCAGGCCCTGACCCAACCACGGCCACTTTCTTCCCAGTCCTACTCAACGGATTGTCCACAACCATCCATCCTTCTTCAAAGGCCTTGTCAATGATCGAGCATTCAATGTTCTTAATCGTAACGGCTGGCTCATTGATCCCCAACACACACGCTCCTTCACATGGAGCTGGACAAACTCGACCAGTGAATTCGGGGAAATTGTTGGTTTGGAGCAATTGAGCCAAAGCTTCTTTCCAATTATCTTGATAAACGAGTTCGTTCCATTTAGGAATGATATTCCCTAGAGGACAACCATGTGAAGATTGACAAAAGGGAACACCGCAGTCCATGCATCGAGCTGCTTGTTTGCGAAGTCCTTTCTTCACTCCTTTCCAATTGTAAATTTCGTCCCAGTCGTCGGCTCTTTTCGCGGCTTCTCGATAGCTCGACTTTTCTCGTCCATATTTCATGAAACCGCGAATTTTATCTGGAACCAATTCCTCGATGTCGCCCACTGGGCCGTCCGTTTTAATCTCCTCGGTTGGCTTCTCGGCCATTTCCTTCTCTTTCTCTTCTTCCATTTGCTTCAAAGCCCTTTGGTATTCGTGAGGGAAAACTTTGACGAACTTTCTCGTGATGACCGGCCATTCTTCCAACATCCGACTGGCAACAACTGAATTTGTTTTAGATATAAATTCCTTTAGAAGTTCTTCCACAAGATCAATGTCTTCTTGTAAATCTAATGGATGGACGTCGACCATTGATTTATTACATTTTCTAAATAATGAAATATTTACAATCAATTAACAGTTCGATTTCTGAATTTGTATTTCATAATATTTTAGTTTTTTATTTGTTGTTTTTTATTAACTAATTAATTAAATTTGGTTAATCATGATTATCCTTACGAGTTAAAAGATCCATCAATATCGTATATATAGGCAATTCCTCCACTCATCCCAGCAGCAAAATTCCTTCCAGTTAGTCCCAAAATCAATACAGTTCCTCCTGTCATATATTCACATCCGTGATCTCCGACTCCTTCAACGACAGCCACCGCTCCTGAATTCCTCACACAGAAACGCTCAGCGGCAATTCCCCTTATGAACGCCCGCCCTGATGTCGCTCCATAAAGACAAACATTTCCAGCAATCACATTATCTTCACTTTTGAAATCAGGGTCCATTCCTTTTGGTGGAAAAATGATCACTTCACCGCCACTTAGCCCTTTAGCCACATAATCGTTCGCGTCTCCCTCCAACGTTACATGAACCCCTTTGGCCATAAAAGCACAGAAACTCTGTCCAGCTGAACCCTTCAGTTTGATGTTAATGCTGTTATCTGGAAGTCCTTCTTCGTCAAATTCCCTATTAATAATTAAAAATATATTTAATTTAATTAATTTAATTAGGTACTCAATTTAATGCAATGATTTAACCAAACTAATTACAATTACAGATACATACTACTAATTCTAATGAGAAAAATATGAGAAAACATACTTTGCAATATGGTATGATAAAGTAGTCGCAAATGCTCTGCAACTATTCCAAATATCCATTTCAATATCAACTCTTGATTGTTGCCCTTTTAGGACAGGAGCCGTCATAGCGAGCAATTGATTATCGAGCCGTTTCTCGAGTTCAAAATCTTGTGGGACTGAACCACCAACAATATTCACTCCAGGTCGCATGTAAAGAGCGTTTTTAAGAAGACCACCAAAATTCAAGTATTTCCCTTTGGGATGACTCGTGTCCTTCACTTTCAACAGATCTGTGCGACCAACGAGATCTTGGAATCTTTTAATCCCCATTTTAGCCATCATGTCCCGAACTTCCTCAGCGAGCATGAAAAGATAATTTACAACGTATTCTGGCTTTCCTTCAAACTTCTTTCTTAGAACCGGATCCTGCGTTGCAATCCCCACGGGACAGGTGTTCAAATGGCATTTCCTCATCATGGTGCAACCCATCGCAATTAAAGGAGCAGTTGAGAAACCGAATTCATCAGCACCAAGCGCAGCAGCAACAATGACATCAAAACCCGTACGGATTTGTCCATCTGCTTGAAGAACAACTCGGCTTCGCAAATTGTTCAAAACGAGGGTTTGATGAGTTTCGGATATTCCGAGCTCCCAAGGAAGACCTGCGGCTTTGATTCCTGTCCATGAACTTGCCCCGGTTCCTCCATCATGTCCAGAAATTACAATGTGTTCTGCTTTACCCTGTTTAATAAATTATAATTATAATATATTAGAAGCATATTTAAGATTTGTAAATTCTTAGTTTGGTACAGGTTTCATGGTTTTGGAGTAGGTAATCATTTACTTTTGCAACACCAGCAGCAATAGTTCCAACTCCAACTTCAGACACGAGTTTCACTGAAATCCTCGCATTTGGATTTGCACATTTGAGATCATAAATGAGCTCAGCCAAATCTTCAATTGAATAAATGTCATGATGAGGCGGGGGTGAGATTAGACCAACGCCAGCAACTGAATGTCTCGTTGCTGCGATATCTTTGGATACTTTGTGGGCTGGAAGTTCGCCGCCTTCTCCGGGTTTTGCTCCTTGGGCCATTTTGATTTGTAAATCATCCGCGTTGGCTAAATAGGCAATAGTGACCCCAAAGCGACCTGAAGCAACTTGCTTAATCGCGGACCGTTTATTGAACATTGGATCTTGGTCCAAGTAACGATCAGGATTTTCACCTTTAAGTCAAACAAATACAAATAATTAATTAGTAAAGTTCAAATATTCTAAAATAATTATTAGATTACATTGGCCATTGATATTAAAAAGTAATTAAAAAATTACCTCCTTCTCCAGTATTTGACTTTCCTCCAATTCGATTCATTGCAATTGCAAGTGTTGTATGAGCTTCAATGGAAATGGAGCCAAAACTCATAGCACCGGTCGCGAACCGTTTGACAATTTCTGCTGCAGGTTCAACAGACGACAAATCCAAGGGTCCTCCATCCGACAAAACCAAATCGAGTTGACCTCTCAATGCGCAATCCCTCACGCTCTCATGACCCGACTCGACAAATTTCTCATAAGCACTTTTGCTCTTATTCTTCACTGCTTCCTGAAGATTGGCAATGCTCACTGGATCATTGATGTGTTTTTCTCCTCCTTGTCGCCAATGATAGATTCCGGGATTTCTGAGGACTAAATTGTCACACTCGCGATCTTGGTAAGTGAGAGCGTGACGTTCGAAAGCTTCTTCGGCCAACACTTTAAATGTCACTCCACCAATTCTGGACTCAGTTCCTTTAAAGCATTTATTTATGACTTCGTCGGCAAGACCAACGGCTTCGAAGATTTGAGCTCCTTTGTACGACTGGAGCGTTGAGATTCCCATTTTAGCCATCACTTTCGCAATCCCTCGCTCCATTGATCCAGAGTAATTCTAATAAGATTTGGAAAGGGAAAATTGAGATAAGGTTTAAAATCTTATAAGCTTGGGTAAAAAAGAGCAAAAACCTCAAATATTTGCTTGTCGTTGATAGAAGCATCGATGATTCCTTCGGATCGGAGTGATCGGGCAGTTTCAAATACCAAATAAGGACAAACTCCATCAGCTCCATAACCAAGAAGAACACACATGTGATGAACTTCTCTCGCTTCTCCTGTCTCGAGAATAAGTCCGACTTTCATTCTTTGTCGCTCTTCAATCAAATGGTGATGAACGGCACCAAGAGCCAAAAGAGCACTCATTGGGACTCTGAAATATTTATTAGATACGTAACATATAAACACGATAATTATGTAATAAATGTAATTAGCGAAAAAAAGAATTAAATTAAATGTGAAATTTTAAAATATTATATTTTTAATACAAAATTGTATTTGGTGTTAAAAGTGATTTTGCCAACCTTCTTTTTCCAGCAGCTCTATCAGATAGAATAATCATTTCGTAATCATTTTCAGCAGCATGACAAGATTCTTTGCAAACTCTGTTGAGTCCTTCGGATAATCCACCTGGCCCTTCGCTTTTCTCATATGTAATGTCAATAACTTTTGTCTAAAGTTAAATCATGCTCATATTATTAAGATTATTAACACCAAATTAAATAATTGTAATAAATAACACGGGAATTTATATATGCGACTTTACCCTCCAGCCTCGATGACGGGTAGCTTTGAGAACTTCGAGATCCCAAATAGAAAGGATTGGATGAGGAATGAAAAGTCGGTGACATTGTTCAGAACTTGGTTCCAAAATGTTGGCTTCTGGTCCTACGGGACATGCGAGCGACATGACAATCCTCTCACGAAAAGGATCAATCGGAGGATTCGTCACCTGTCAATTCAAAGTGTTAAATTACAACATTTTCGGAGATTCTCACTTAATAAAAGACTTACTTGAGCAAAGAGCTGCTTGAAATATTCATAAGGAAGTGGTTGGAAAAGTGACAGACATGCAAGAGGTGCGTCGTTTCCCATTGAGCCCAACGCTTCTTTCCTTTTAATAATCAATCAATTTTCCATCAATTTTTATATCAAGGATTTCATATTACAAAACAAAAGCATTAATAACCAACAAGACATCAATAAAACTTCTATCATTATTAACTAAATTGAGAACAATTAAAATATTACAATTAAATATAATCGGCTCTTACATGGATGTGACCATAGGGAGCATGAGTAACTGTATTGTTTCAATTGTGTATCCAAACATTCCAAGTCTTTTGTCCAAGGTGCTTCTGTATATTGATCCTATTTACAAGATCCATAAATTAAAAATCAATTTTTCCTATTAAATATCACTCCAATTATTCGAGTTTCTATTCATTAACAAAATAATAGGAAAAGTTTGTTGTTTTACCTTTAGTTGGAGAATCCATAAGACCATTAGGTAAATAATCGGATCCCAAATCAAAGGAAACTTTTCCATTATGGGCCGCTCGGAGTTCGTCCATGGTGACTTGTTCCTGAAGCCAAACGCCATACGGCCGCGACCGTGCAATTTTGAGCTTCAGCTCTTCATCCTTCAACATCACTTTCTCCTTCGTATCAACTAAGAGCATCCGTCCGGGTTTAAGCCGACCCTTCTGGACGATATTGGCATCGTCCGTGTCGTAAACTCCGACCTCAGAGGCCATCACAAGAATATTGTCCTTCGTTACGTAGAATCTCGATGGGCGGAGGCCGTTTCTATCCAAAATGGCTCCAATGTATCGTCCATCAGTGAAAGCCAGAAGGGCCGGACCGTCCCAAGGCTCCATGGCACAAGCGGCCCATCTGTAGAAATCTTTTTTCTCCTGCCTCATAAGAGGATCATTTTGCCAAGCTTCTGGAACCATCGTCATCACAGCCTGGGTCATATTTATAAAGATCCACCATTAGTCAGATTGAGATCAATATATGAAAAAAGTACAACCTTTACCCTTATTTTAACTCTATCATTGTCATTAAGGAATTTGTCCCTCTTATGCATTCCCATTCTACCATGGTACAAACTATAAAACATACAATTCCACTTCATCCACACAATCCATCAATTATAAACCTCATTTATATTGATCTAAGAAGCATTATTAAAATATAAATATTTTGATCAAAAATTAATAATTTAGTGTTGACCTCTGGGAGGGATCTGCCACCAGCTTGGACGAGAAATTCAAGGACACAGTCAGCAGATCCCGAGTCAGACAAATTGGGTTCAACGACTGGATAAAGCCGCTTGAGATTCACACCAAATGCTTTATTCTTCATCACTCCTTCACGCGCCTTCATGAGATTCACGTTCCCACGGAGCGTATTGATTTCCCCATTATGAGCCAGCATCCTGAAATGGAGAATCAATAAACCCTTATTTCCCCATTCTAAACATTTCCTCAAGTGGGGGTATATAAAGAGAAACTTGGAATTCCTATGTATTAAAACACCGCCTCGGAAATATCCCATTTCGCATCATATACTTTTATGAAGTTTTATGTACTGATATCTAGGTTAGGTTAGGCTTATCTTTGGCAGTAATATTAGTATAGGATACATATTCGAGAAATTTGCAAGGGTAAATGGAATTGTGAATTTGAGAAACGAACGTCAGCGCCCCAACGTCATTTATTGCGTCTTCAACTTGGCACTTGCGGATCTTTGTAGGTCAGTAGAGAACCAACAGTGACGTTAAAAGATCTCTTTATCCTTTTTTATCCTCTTTCCAATGGGTTTGTATATGATTTTTATGAAAGATTTGCTTTTTGTCGTGTTTGAACTTTTGATTAAAATTCTTACAAGGCACCTGTGTACACTTAAACAATGGAGTTCCGGGGGATTTTGGAATAAATTACATTTGGGTTTGAAGGAGGAAAGTAAATGTGAAAGTTCAGATATTTGAAAACTTGCCTTAACGGATGAGCTCTTTCCCATGAGGGAAACGTATTGGTGGAGAATCTTGTGTGAACGAGAGACAAATAAGTTTCGTAATCCGGGCTCTTGAGGTCGGGATAATAATTCCAAAGCTGCTCAGATGTTAATTGACCTTTGTAAACGACCGTCGTTGTTGACAAAGAACAAATGTAGAATCGAGCGCCTGGCCTTCTCAAAGTGTGAGTGGCACGCTTACGAAGTGAAAACACCTTCAAATAAAAAAAATTAAATAAAATATTGCTAACTTAATTATGACATGAATACTATGCATAAATACAAAATATAAATTAATGTTAAATTTAAAACGTAAAAGAAATCTAAATAAAAAGAGTGAGTTTAACAATAATAATTTGATAAATAAAAAAGTAATTACTTGGCGTGTCAAGACATCGAGATCTTCCTGGTCACCGGTGATAAATACTTGGCGCATGAAAGGCTCAGAACCTCTCGCAACTTCTCCAATCGATCTATTGTCTGTTGGGACTGATCGCCAACAAATGACCTGCAATCAAAGTTTCCTTTTATGTTCAAACAAACATTGGCCAGATTTATTATTTTTATTAAACGATGTAATTCGCTTGAAGGGAAAAGGGAAGATCCATATTTTTATATACTGACATTTCAAACATCAACTTTTTGGTATATTACACGATGTAATAAGGACATGTAGAGTTTAGGAAAGAATCACATCGATTTTCCTCGTTCTACTTTCCTCGTCGGCCTCGGCTTTCCTTTTCATCTCTCCTTTTGAGAAACTTGAGAGGTTTTGGAAGATTCCAGAGGAAATCTCATATTTACTGATATATTAGTGGAAAGTCAAGTCTTTATTAAATGGCTCAAGAGGGAAGTGATTTTTAATTTGTTTATTCAATTCCTTCCCATTTAATTAGTCAAGTATGTTAGAGGTTTAAAATGGTGGAGAAAGCTTCCATAATTAATTATTACAAGAAGATAAATTACATTGTGTGAGTGAAGAGCGTAATTTAATTTCGTAGGGCATTTTTGGAATTTATTCTCGGGTTTAATTAGGGAATTAATTGAATCCTTCTGGTAGGGTTCTTTTAATGAAGAGAATGCCAACGTACTTTCAAATCCGTTTCACGAGCCAACTCGGCGAAAAGTCCCTCGCTCTCCTCGTGGTGAGATTTGTCCATGAAGAAGATCCCAGTTGCATAACGGCCAGGAGCTGGAAGACTCACTCCTTGCTGTTCCCTATAAATATATATATATAATACATATTAAACATATAAGCATTTAGCCTACGTATCAGTATTAGTATAACTATTTGAAACATAATTATACTAATCGAACCATCATCGTGTATTACATTAATCAACATAATTTGGTTTTAAGCTTTTAGTTTTTATATCATTGTATTTTATTAATTAGTTAAATGATAATTGATAGTGAGGAAATATTTGTACATACATGAGAATCTTGACATAAAATTCGTGTGGAATAGCGGTCATGACCCCGGCGCCGTCTCCAGTGTCATTGTCACAACCGCAAGCTCCACGATGAACCATTCGCGAAGCCAGCGTGGCCGAATCTCGAAGAATCTAAAGTTCAAATATTTAATTGGTGAAAATGACCATCTGGAGCTTTCCCAAATTTTATCTCTCTCTGTAATGTTACTTTTGATAGTTTTCATTCTGCCGTGCAAAAAGTAATTTACGATAATAAAAGTTGATGAGAAAAATTATTTATGGCTTCTCTTATTTATTCTACCTCTACATTTTTATTAATGCTCATAATGCCATATTACTTTTATTACCTTTGTTCAGAATAAATATTAAAACAGATTTATCATTAAAATTCATTGATTAAATGAAAAGAGCGAGTTTTATAACAAAATATGTTATACTTAACATGCATTGCATTAACATTTTAATACCATTTCATAAATGGTAGTGATCAACTTTAAGCAGAATTTAAAATCAAGTTAATTGATTGGAGGAATTGATTAGAATTCAATGTATTATTTATATGTTGTAATCTCCAGTCCATGTGAGTTTGATTGTATTTCAACAGAAGAGAAGGATGAGTCAATAATCCGTATGAGTATAAAAGATCTTTGTCCCGGCTTAAACGAGGATTACTCCATTTCCATTTCATCTCCGCCTTTGTAATTACTCAAATATCTTGTATTCATTATGAATAAGGGGAAATTCTTTAATGTGTATATATATTTAAATCTATTTTAATATTTAGAAATTATATTGTAACACTTATGTATACCATATTATAATGAAAATAAAGTACAATAATAATAATTAATTCCTTGAGTATTCCCTATAATGTTTCAATCTAATCTTCTTCATAAACTTATGTAAGTTTCCTACATATTATGTAAGGTATATTTGCCATACATGAGTTACATGACAATGTATTTATCTTAATTTCCCTCTCACAATTGCGTATGAACGTGTCATTTGAACCTGAGAGATAAGGAATATCCTTGAATGAGAAAATAAAAGTAAATACTATTGTAGTCAGCGGTCATCGCAGCTAAAAATCTCTGTCTCTTGTATTTATTAAAAGTTGTGTAAACAAAAGAATTTAATTTAACTCGTGATGCACGGGATTTGATGATGCAAATTAATACCTTTAAACGTAGTGGGAAAAGAGATCAAGGTCATGTTCGACTCCGGTCTTAATGAATGACTGACTCATCATTCGTTTATTTTCACATGTCAAACACGGATATTTGTATTGGAAAGAGCTTACACATTTGTGAGCATTTTCTTGTTACTTTCCCGTACATTTCCTCTTTCCTCACTACCAGAGGATCAAAGACCTATGTTTTTAGGAAAGCAAGAAGGCACATGTAACTATTATTTTTATTCCCATTTTTGTGTATACTGTGGAAAATTACATTAAGTTAAGTTAATTCCTATCATGCCTTTATCATACTCAAGATGAATCATAAATGAGATAAATTGAGTGGAAGATCAAATACTGAATAAAGTAAATTCATATTTCCGAGTAATAAATTGAATTAGCTAATTCGTAATTAGCTAATGTAGAATCGTGAGGAGAAGAGGAATTAAGCGAGTTAAAGTAAGAATGAAACTAACATAGATATTTTATACATTCTTAGAAATTGGAGATGAAGTTTGGATTCTTTAGAAAGCAATTTAGCTAATGATGATATGAATTTATCGGTAAGTTGAGAAGTTTTGTTTGAGGGGAGGAGAAAATCTTTTATGTTGGTTGAAAGAGGAAGGGGGAGTATTTCGGTCACGTCACCGAAGGTTGGAAATACCGGAGGTTTATTCCTCTCCCTGCCTCAACTCTGGCTAGGAAAAGCAGGTTGAGTTGTTGGTGAGAGTAGCATTGATTGTAATGCGGAATTCTCCCTTTCGCATTGCCCCTCAACTCATCCCTGGGTCAAAGTCTTGTTTCCATTTTAAAAGAAACAACTTCATATTTAATCCATTAATCCATAATTCTTTTGTCGATCGCTAACATTGATCACAAGATCTGCGCTTATTAGCACAATTTGAATAAAAGCTTGAATTAAAATAAAGAAACGTCCATTTCCCTACATTTTATGCATTGATTTCTTGGAAAGGAAATAAGGTCAAAAGTATTGTTTGACTGAACAATTACAATATTCTGTCAATTATTTACTGTGGAATATCTAAATTAAAACTCCAATTATCCTATCTAAAAACAACGTAATGTATTATGCAAACTGATTCAATTGGAGCAGTAAAATTGGAATGGTTCTCTCTGGACGTCTCGCTCATTCATACATTTTTAATTTTCCATTCCAAAGGTTCATTCCAACATAAACAATTCTAAACAAGGAAGGAGAATTAAACGCGACAACTTTGTTTATATTACTAATACTCAGAACTTTAAATATAATCTAGCAAATGGTCCAACTATCGATTATTTATTATTCCAGAGCTCTGTGTCTACAATGAGAAATTACAATAAATGATTCACCATAAAATAATACAAGTCCCATACGTTCTCTCATATTGAACCAAACCGAAATAAATTTAAATATAAAATAAATATAAAATAAATATTAAATAAATTATAATTAAATCTTCACCTTATGACTCGGCTTTCCTTCGATGGAAACGATGAATCCGACACCGCAAGCGTCTTTCTCCAGCGCTGGATTATAAAGGCCATCCTTTGGCGGTCCTTCCCATCCCCACGGAACCGCATTTTCGGTTTTTCCCATTCCGCTGCTGTCCATGGACTCTCTCGGGGCAACTCTCTCACTTTTTCTCTCAAGGGAACTTCGGGGTGTCCGTTGGGGTCGGTGGAGAAATGCGGACTGTGATTGTCACTCGCCTGACGCAAGCTTCCCTTTCATCCACCTCCCAGTCTCCCAGACGAGATCAATAGAAGGAAGGAGGGCGCAAGCCAACGTCCCTTCCTCAACCCCTAAAATACTCCCTTTAACCTTTTTTATATACAGATCAACCGATCCCTACCAAGTTACCCAAAATACCCTCAAACTTACCCGGCAAACTCACAAAAAATGAAGGGGAAAAGAGGGAAATAAACTTCACACTTGGGGTTTTAAATTGAATGAGTTATTGGTCCCACAGTCCCATTCTTTACTGACAGATAAGAAGAGGATTTGGAATGAACTTTAATATCCTTTTAGAACCTTATCACAAAGAGAAACAAAACCTACCAATTGATGACTTTATGAGCGTTAATTTTATCCGCATATTACTTTTGTACTGGGACGTTACACAGTAATTATTGTTGATATTTCCTCTTGAGATAAAACATGAGAAAAGCTACGTATGCATAATTAGAATTAATACTAATGGAACATACAGTACAATTACATACATTTACTAGTGCTTGAGTGCAATTAATAATATTACGTAGTCGGAAATAATTGCTGGAGTCATTACCTCGTGTTGATGTGAAAGTCCTCAGACAAGACTATTTTTGTTTACCTTATGAAGTCAAATATCCCAAATAAGTATAAGTATAATTATCAATTATCATTCATGTATGATCTATGATATGAATGTGTTTATAATGGTTTAATTGTAACCCGATATGTCTTAAATTTTTAAAAATATTGTATTGTAATGTATTAAATAATGTGATACAGATAAAAAGAATCTCATTTATATTTAAGTACATTTACAGCTTTTAATAAGCTATAAAAATTATTTAATAGATTTGTTTAGACTGTTTTACTGTAACATACATATTAAAGTTAATGCTATTATATTTATGTGTTAGTTATTAAATTATATTTATGTACATGTGTGGTATGTAATAGACATATGCATGTAGTAGACGTATAGAGAGTAAACTATAGTATTTAATAGATATAAAATTGTATTTTATTAAATGTAAGAATTAACTTCCTCGGCTTCAATTGTCTGGGTAGAATAATTTTGAGCTCATGAACGAGGTATTATTTATGTTAGCATTTAATCAGATTCATTAGCTTGCGTTAACCTTTAAGACTTAATCCTCCTTAAGATATATCAATATGTATTATCAAATAAATGTTTTTAACCCAAGTTTAACATACACTATAATAATACGATAATAGATTTATCTACATAACATACATACATACAGCATGATCGGTAAGTCGGTCCGAATTTGTTGCGGCTTACCCACACACATTATAACAAACTAAATCAAGCTACTTATAATCTAATGTATCGTTCCTTTTTGTAGCTATTTCAGACCTGAAAATCAGTAGATTTTTTTATAATTTTTTATATGGCGTCAAAGTAGTGTCAAAAGATCAACAGATTTTGAGTTAAATCAGCACTCCAAAGGGAAGATTCGTATATTTCCCCCATCTTTAAGGAAATTTCTCTGAGGGCTTAAAATCGTATTCGTCTTTAGTATTACTTTGATAGAATTCACACAGACTCATTTAGCAAATCAAACTTTTATTATAAACCCTAAAGAGATGGACAAATGGTTCATACTGTACATAACATATACATATAGGTATACAATATTGTTGGTAATTCAATGATTCGGTGGATTTAATAATTTTAAATATTTAATAGTATTAAGTATGCTATTTAGTATTCGTATTTAAGATGTTTAATTAATGCATGCATTCGTTTATTGTTAACATACTAAAAATAATATTATGTTGCGTGATATGATGGTAGTTAATTGCGTTCGATTGGATTAAATGTCCAGAGTACTGTTCGAGTCGAGAGTTCAAAATCCAATGGGTTAAAAGTCGAAATAAAGGAGGATTTATAAACATTTCTTAAAATTCATTTATTTCATCTCTCATAAAAATTATTTAGTATTGAGTTTAAATATAGTTTTATAATATATTTAGTAAATCGTTTGTTCATCAAATTGATCGTTAACTATGATAATTTCATATTCAGTTTCATTCGATTCTCTTAAACATTTCTTAATAAGGCTAAATTTTATTTATTTAGAAAAAAATATTTACAAAATATTTTAAAGACAAATATTTTCAATAATTATTTATTTGATTATTAATTTGATAAATAAAAATTTGATGAAATTACAATCATCAAATTCAACAGATACAAAACTAATTAAAAAGAAACTAAAGTAATAAATGTGTTATATAAAACAATTGACGGTGGAAAGAGATTTATATAAAAGCAATACAGTAAGTGACTGGCTAAATAACTAAATCGGTATTAGATAATAATATCCTTAATCTATATTAAATACAAATTAATGTCGTAGACAAAAATTAATAATTTATTGCTAATTGAATATTCGAGATATAATAAATTATTAAACATAGCAAGGGATTTGAGGAAAAGATAAAATGTAATTGAATTTTTTAATGTATAAAATTATAATTAAATGATTGCTATCGAGGTCTCTTCCATATGGAATGCATACATGTGAACGACAAGGGTTTAAAATTAAACTGATCGCAAAAATAGTTACAATTAATCTGAAAATCGTGAAAAATTAACTGCCGACGGAACACTTGAAAAATATCTGCCATAAAATAAATCTCTAAAAAAGAATTGCATTCATTTTTTATCATTTGGTCGTCCCCAAATAAGCTACCATACTTGAACAAACGATTTCATAAAACAATAAAATGTATAATAACTACACTAATTACACTCCTAAATACTAACTATTCGAATAAAGTTCTCTCTTTATAGGGACTTTTTAAAATATATACAATAAGTAGTCTTGGTCAACAGTGGATTCATTAAAAAGTACTTACGTTTCATGTATCAAGTCAAAAATTCATCGTTAGCGAACGAAGTCTATCCGATTTCAATTGAGGTACTACATTCCTTCGTAAATTCATTATTACTTTGTTCAAATATATATAAGCTATTTATATATGGAAAGGCTTTTTTTCAATTCTACATCTTGAAGGCATCTGATGTGTAAGTACACACTAATAGTAATTAATTATTATAGTAAATTTTCAATAAGACCTACAGGTATTATAATAATTTTTCTATACACAATATAATTAAGTAAATATAAAATAATAATATTTTTGATCAAGAAATTAAATAATGCTGCTTGATTCATTTGGCTGCCGTCGTTGTAGGAGTAGCTGGAGTCTCAATTTCCCTTTGTTTACTCGACACCTTCACTTTGTCCTTTGGCGTCTCAACTTCTCCTGACTCCATTGCAAACATTTTCATCTTCTCTTTGAACGTGAGCTTCTCAGGCTTTGGAGAATTCGCTGCTTGCTTTTGTTCTTGTTGTTGGGCCAATCGACGCCATCGAGGATCTCTATAAACTTCTTGGGCTCCGATGACTCCAGGAGTGTTTGCAGCTCCAGGGCTCAACCCATCGGGACTTCTTGGACTTCCAAGCATTGCTTGGGCTTCTGAGAAGAATCGCTAAAAAAATAAAAATTATATCATTATTATAAATAATTCTCTCACTTTTAAAGATTATTCGTGGAAGATTTTCATTAAGTTTAAATAGTTTTATTAGTCAAATTACATTTGGATCCTCGTGAACTTTCTTCCTTTCTTCTTCTTGTGGTGGACTGTCGGGCTCATTAGTCGCAACGGTTTCATTGAATGAAACAGTTTTCTTATCGGAGCGAGGTCGAGGAGATGACTCTGGTGGAGTCACAGGAGATTTTTGTGGGGATGGTGATTTCCCTTGTGGTTGTTGTGCAGGGCGATATAACGCTGGCGGAGGGGATTTGGGAAGTGGAGGAGCCATAGCAGTTGGAGGGGTGAGAAGGGAATTTTCTCCTGAAGGAGAGCCCAATTTAGGAGGATATGAGGATCTATAAGGAGAATTGTAAGACGCAGATGATCCTCCTTGTGGTTGTTGTTGAATTTGATGTTGCAAAATTTGTTGCCGTCGAATTTCCTCTTCCTGTAATAAATTAATTAAAATGAAGAAATTAATATTAAACAAAACTTTAAATAAACATTCTTCAATTTTAATTGCTATAATATTTCATAATTAAAATTACCCGTCTCTTGTGGGCTTCTCTAACGAGCCTCTCTTCAGCCGCTTGAGTTGCTTCAAGCTCCAATTTTTTCCTTCTCATTTCTTCAATTTTCCTCGCTCTTTCTTCAGTTGCAGGGTCAGGGAATTTATTCCCATTGGTTCCACTACTCATTCCAATTGATGTATTCGACGATGTCAATCTCGTCTGTTCAAGTGTTTCTTGAACTCTCCTTATCATCAATTTCCTCTCAACGTCTTCATCCTCCTCATCATCGTCTTCATCTTCCCTCCTGGATTCTTCAGCTCTTCTTTGGAATTCTCTCTCCAAATTTAAAACTCTCAATTGTTCATCTTGATTTGGATTTCGATTAGGCGTCATTTCAAGCTCTTGAATTTTCTGTTCAGACCAAAATTTAGTCGCTTCTTTCCTTCTAATTGCCTCACGTTCCTTCTCATCTCTCTCCCAAGGAGTCTTGAGGCCATTGGGCGCATTTGGATTAATGTTATTATTATTATTTATGTTATTATAAGAGAAGTGTCCTCTAGGAAGCTCGGAAAATTTGTATTCTTCGGGTAAAGGTGGACGACCTGGGGGGATTTCTTGTGACTCAGGTCTATGGGCACCATACGGTTTAGGTGGAGCAGTTGGTGGGCCAAGACGAGATGGAATTGTATTTGGAACATTAGTAGGATAAACGAAGCGATTATTTGGATTGTTCCTCATTTGTTGGGCTTGTTGGGCCTGTTGGTGTTGAGCGACTTTGGTCATCATCAGAGCCGCACGTTCTTCTCTCCTTCTTAGCTCATCCTGCATTTCGATCATTTTGGCCTCTTGTCGTAAAAGTGCCGGGTTCTGCGGTCCCATTTGCCTCCAATTCATAGAGGACATCGAGAGGTTGAGGTTTGGTGGTGGTCCTCTTGGAAATCCTCTCATTTGATTCCCCATTGTAGAAATACTCCCCGCTGAATTACTATAAGGAATGTATGTCCTCACAGGCATATTTGCTGGATTTGTTGGTGGAGGAGGAGGCGGTGGAAAATATCCAACATTTTGATAAAACCTCTCATCTTCTGGTTGCTGTAAATGAAGTGCTGGAGTTGAAGGTTGCTTCGTTCCGATATTGGGTCTATGGGATGTTTCAGAGAGGCTCTGAATGGATCTATCAATTTAAATAGACAATTTAGCAATCACAATAAAGATAATGAAAAAAGATAATGGATCGTAAAATTATGTCAGAGTTTAAAAAATTACCTGGAGCGATGAGCTTGTGAGTGTTGAACATGATTTCCAATATGATCCACACTATTAGTGGCAGCATGGTTAATCATCTGCTTCGGTGGTTGCATTGTCATTGTATGAGTAGGATAAGACTGGAACCTCATTGGATCCATTCCAACATGATTCATTTGGGCTGATGGAGAACGAAGCGGAGTTTGCAAATTCCCTGGATTGTCACTATTGAGTGCAGGAACGGACTTTGAGGAATGAATCCTTGGTTGGGCCATATGAGGTGGGACATTGAGGAGCTCGTTGAGTTCATGGTTCTGCTCACGGAGAAATTTGGATGGCAAGTCTCTTTCGCTCATCCGTCTCGGAGCGTTGAATCCCCCTAAGAAAAACAATAAAACCTTGAGCTCGTCCGATTCTCATTTCCGCTCAAAGAAACTACTGGAACATGCAAAACGAAGCCGCAGGCTCAACACTTCAATTTAACACAACCATCAACTCCCTACATAATACAAAAACTCATTCAATTTTAAGCAAAGCAAGAGGAATATTAATTAAGAAATTCCCCCATCAAATTATTTATCCAATGAATTCACATCTTGTAATCTCATTCCAAATCCAATTCTAACCAAGACAAAACTCAACAACAAAAGCTTCAAAAACATGCCCAAAAGTAATTATTAAATAATACGAAAATATCGACTTTCGTTTAAATTACAAAATAAACATAATAATTCATGATTAACTAACTAGAAGGTAGCCCCAAAACGTCATGCTCCGATTTGAGAGTAAATAAAACTTAATTGACTATAAATCATTTAAATAATTCTTATAGGTTAAAATAAAATAGAAAATAGAACCATCCAAGTAAATAAATAAATGATATTTAACTACTTTCAGGCACGACCCATCAACAACATCATGAGGTCATATATAAAGACAATAATTGGAAAAATAAAAGGGGGATAAATATAATGAATGGGTAAGTGCAGTAATTGAGTCAAAATAAAAATAATGAATGTGGACAGGCTGATGAATCGAATTGTGTCTCAATTGCCTGAGTGCCCAGACGAGGAATTGAGGAAGAATTTTAGAAGTCGGGAGCTTCCAACGATCCGTGGAACTCCAAGTGAAGAATCCGAAAGGCCCTTCCGACTCAACGCCTCCATCGACTTCCATCGGAAAAGCGAAGAGTCGGATTGTGAAGGGCGAATGGGCCACTGTTGAGGACAACTACTCCCACCAGGCTCCCGTGTCCAATCAATCCAATCTATTTTTCCAGTCACCCATACCACCCATTAGTGTAACGACCCACCACCAGTTATTTCATTAGTATGAAAGCATTTTTAGTACAGATGGCATTTGTTAATGTGGATTAGTAAAGCCCCTGACCTTCGACTTCTCTCTCACCTCTCGTCATGACGGGTGAGGGTTGGGAGAGCATCGTCGCCAATCCTTGACAAATCGCAGCCTGTTTCGCTACTTCCAAATTTACCACAGGACCCGTTCGGACCAAATACTCAGCCGCTCTAGAATCAAAGAAAATGTCATTTAATAAACTATATCCTAAATTCGATGAAAAAAGCACCCAGTAGCCCATAAGTAAAATAAATTAAATAAAAGAACTAAAGAATGATAGAACAAAAGATTTTCAACTGTAAAATAAATGATTAGATTTTAAATAATAAAATTTATATCATTATTATTAGCTTAATCTACTTTCCTCAAAAAAAAGAATTCAATTTTAAAGAATAAAAAGCTCACTTCTCTTGTGTAATCCCCACGAGACTCTGACCGTCGACGCTCAAGAGTTGATCCCCTGCGGCCAATCTTCCGTCCTGTAATTCAAAAACCATAATATAATCATTTATTCTTCATTTCAACAATTCATAGCTGGAAGTGGAAGAAGAGACCAACAAAATCTCCTCATGCACTATTTCCCACTCCACATTCTCCCAAATAAATGTAAATATAATGGGAAATTAAATTTACAGAGAAAATCAATACAAGCCCCCTACATTCCCTTTCTTTCCATTAAAAATCTATGTAAAAGAATGGGACAAAGCTACACTTTGTAAAATGTACAGTAAGAAACAACACGTGTGTTTCTCCACATGTTGTACAAGTATGAATTAGTCTCTGTATTTGTTTATCCTCCCGGCCTACACTTTCTTCATCGTGAGACGTCATTGAACGCCTTTGTTCGTCATCCCATGTACATAGTGTTGTAGTAACAGATAGTAATTGTCAGAGTGTGGAATTCAATTCATCATACTCTCTGACTCACTTCATTATTCCTCATCCATTCTCTTCGTACATTCATTGACTCAAATTCTGAAATTCATTCTCATCCCATCCACTTCCTAAGAACTTAATTGTGTTGCGGAAACGGTAAATAAATGAACTAATATATATATATATATATATATATGGATTTTGTTTCGTTTCTCACTTGATCCACATTTTCTCCCTCAAGTTACCAAAAAGATAAATGGAAAAGGGAAAATGAGTTCGCTAGGAATAACAATAGAATTAAATGAAAATAAATAATGTAAAGGTTGTTTAATGTTAGTTAACAAAATGTGCGAGTCGAATGGTGAGTTCCGAGTTGTTTATTCTCAACCCGTTCGAACTCTCTCTCTTAAAAAGAAGAAATAAATAAGATATATAAATTATGTTAAATGCTCTTTCCATACGTTCTAACCATTCAAGACATTCAAGAGTCAAACTAACAACCGAAGCCCCCCTTCCATGTTGATAGTAATAAAAGGCTTAAGAAGTGAACTTGATATTTAAACATAATGTTAGAACTGTCGCTGCACGCACAATGACAATGAAATGTTCATAGTCATAATGTAGTTTTTTTTACTTATTAATAATGCTAAGCTTCTCCTTATTCTCTACATGCGACTCATGCGAGGTCCATGGAATAAATCGAGTTTATTCACTCACACTACCTTCACGAATAATAACAGTGCGAGCGAACCGCCATGTTTATGAAGAAGAGAAATTGGGATGAATGTATAAAAAACGTTCATATCTCCTACCTGGAATCTCAATGGACTCCAAAGACCTCAGGTAGGAAGAAGAATACAATAAAATAAAAAAGCCACCGAACCATGTAAAATGAGAATCCTAAATTCTCATAAACTCTCTCTTGAACTCACCTGGGAAGCCGGAGGTTCTTATTGTTGTAATAGCCTTCACCTTCCACTACCTCCTTTTTCCACAACTCTGCAGCCACTTAAGAAGTTCAATTCTCGAATAAAAGTGAAGAGACAAAAAACGTCTACTTATATCTAACGAGAGAGCACATCGAGTTTGAGTCCAAGAAAAATCACTACCAAACATTCCGTCCTCATATGTACATTATAAAGTATAGCTAGCCTATACATAGAGAAATCTCTCCCTCTCCTCATAACGAGTGTGAAATTCTAATCCACTTCTCCACATATTTCAAAGAGAGAGACACACGTGGATCATCATAATTCATCCTAATAATTTACTAGACCTGCCAAAGAAAAATTAATTCAAAAACGGATTCTTTTTTTTCCTCACAACAATTTACTTTACTTTCAAAACCCAGTAACTTTTCTTCTTCACATTCACTCTTTCAACGCGTTATAAGAAAAAATCCCATTTGAAAATAAATGGTCAAATTCCGCAATTGTTGAGCAAAAATCTTGAATTCTCCCCTCGTAAATATGACATTCAATGCGGATCGAGACAGTTGAACGGTTGAACGGGATGAGAAAAAGGAGAATAGAACTGTCAACCGCAATTCCTCTTCAACTTCTAAACGCCATTTAAATTATGCAAAAATTCCACTTGTCCTCATCGCAATTACTCGTCGATTTAACTTAAAACTCCACTCTTCCACTTTTTTCTACCAAAACCATCTAATGGTTGGTGTCTTGTGTGAGGAATGTAATGTCTTCTTCAAGTTTCCCTTCTGCATTTCGGCAGTAGTAATAAAAAGTGATAAGAGTTGAAACTCACCATATCGGCCGAGCCTCCAGAGACGACTGACTTGATGTAGATTCCCAGCCTTTCTTGTCCCACGCCCTGTGAAATATAAAAAAAGAGAGGATTAGACTTCAAGCTTCTCGCCGTGACCCAGAGCTATCAATTGGAGAATTAGATCCGAGATTTATTAATTGCCTCAAAAGATGACCATTATTCAAACTCCGTCCTTCCCAAGTCAACTCGTGAGGAGAGAGAGGAGAGGAAGAGGGCAGGTGAAAAAGGAGGGGAGAAAAATGAGAGTGAGAAAAGGTCAAAAGGCTCAAGAGTTAATCTCCTTACGATTCATTAGGGAATACCGTCAGAGATCCCAAGGAAAGCGACCATCTCCGTTGGGGTAGAGAGGATTTTGAAATTCCTTTTTTCAAAATCCTCTCTACCCTCACTAACAAATTTCCCTTTCATCTCTTCGTCATATCCTTCATTCCCAACAATGTAATTGAATGTGACGCGCATTTATAAAACTATTCATTCACCGATGATTCAACTACTTATTTAGTATTCCGTCATACGACCTATTAATACTAAAAAATGACACAGTAAGGACCGTAAACAAATATTTAATTCACAATTCAAACCATAAACATTCATGTGCAACTTCATAAATGATGCACTTAACAAGTCATTCACAATCATTTTGACTTGTAAAGAAGTAAAGAAATCCTGTGGCGGTGTGAATCCAACAATTTACTGTCAAACTCACTCAAATAGAAATTCATTTTAAAAAAAGTAAATGAAGAAGAATGAAGTCAAGGACACGGAGATTAAGTAGTGTCTTCAAACAATGAAAAACTCTTTTCCCAGAGCTAATGAAGAGGATGAGCGTATAAGATAGAAAAAAGGGACCATAGCGAATCTTGCATGACCTCTGGATCTTAATCCTCGACCACTCAGATTCCATAAATTCCAACAAAGCAGAGGGGCGACAAAAGGTGAGGCGATTTCACTCCCCAATCACACTAATCTCTCCGATTGAAGAAGATAGGCAGAGAGAGATGGAGAGAATTCCATCTCTTACTCTATATTGTATTTAAGCCTATCCACATCCTCTGCGTCACTCCTCCGAGTCACCCAAGTAGGAAATTTATCCTCGGCGACCCAACATCAACACAACAACTTTTCTATCAACAACCCATCTCATTTTAAACAACAGAAGAACAACCACAAAGGATTTTCTTAAACAAGGCTCAAACATTCATAAAAATCTCCCCACAACAATGGAGAACCATTTAACTCAATTTAACACATCCTCTTCCTTACCATCATTTACATATAAATGAAGTAACTGAGATAGAAAGACAAGGAAAAGAATGAGGAGATTCAAAGATTCCCAACCTGCCCGTCTTCAATTGAATAACATGTCGGGTCAGGCTCCACACAAGAAATTGCAAAATCTACACTTTTTCTTCTTGCAAGTTGCTGGAGCCTCAGCCGTCCTAACCTCTCTTCTAAATCTGCCACAGAGTACCAACTTCCGTTGATGACAGTGGCTGAGGTCCCATTGATTCCATTCCTCACCCCGTTGGTCATCCCATTCTTTCCAACCCCAACTTGAGGGTGAGGTGTATAGAGTGTGAGTCGAGGTGGGTGACGGGCCGGCTCGGCGTAGCTCATCGGCCTTCGCTTCTTTTTCACAGGGATCACCACACTCCCGTGTCCATTCGTCACTCCTCCTCCTCTCCGAACAACGCTCACGACTTTCTCACTCATCTTTCAAACCAACTCCTTTAACAACTCCAACCACACGTCCATTAATCTTTATAAAAACCGTTCTTATATGCCACTTTGATCCGCACAAGACAAATTACAAAACTTTACGTTGGTAATTTATTGTTAAGAATAGGTATCTCTTTCACTTTAAAGTAATTTAATTCTTACAAGCACATTCTTTGAAGTGTGAAAATAAAAACTCTTTTGTTTTAGTATACAAACAACACACTTCACACTTTGACTTCAAGATCTCTTAACATTTAAAAATGAAATTGACTCGAAAACCCTGCGTTATTTTAATTAGTAACACCTTATTAGTCTCAGAATTTAAGCCACAGCTCTTATGCAATTCTTAACATTCCTTATTTTATTACTAGTTAATTGAATTTAACCCTGTAGTGTAAAATGACAATTTAAATTTTTTTAAACATGAGAAAAATAAATATTTAACATATTATTTAGAAATGTACTTAAAGTCAAAATTTAAAGCCCTGTTTCACGCTCCGTTCAAAAAGAGATAATCCCTATTAATGAATGCGGCAGGAGAGATAGTGAGGTCCTCCACCTGCGATTTCCTGTCTCTTACTACCACGACTTCGGTCTTTGGTGTGGTGCTCTGTAGAGGAGAAGGAGTCAACCCTCAGACACTAATTTCCGTCTTCCTCTCGAATCCGGATTTTCTTCGCACGCCCTTCCACTCACCCTCAGGCTTCTCCCCCATCCCCTTTTCTCAACAAGTCACATTGAACTCACACTCATAAATACATAGGAGTCAAAAGGAACCCGAACTCATACTCTAATTACTCTCCAGATCTTTATTTTCTACTACAACACACGTACACGTACATACACTGTACTTATTATTAGTGCGGAAAATTTCCCACACATTTCAGCTCTCACAGTATGTGGTAAGTACGGGCAAACACCGGCGTTGTACTCCATAGATAAAAATCCAAGAGAGAATCAACGTGCTTGCCTCACAATTCCACTAAATTTATAAAATCTGTTAATTGTTGTAAATACAATTAAAGTTAGTAATAAAGAGAAAATTAGAAAATGAACTTTTAAGAATTGTTTCAAATTGAAACACACATCATCATCATGAAGATCTCAAGCTCTACAGAATCCCGTAGTCCTGCTTCAGTGCCGCTCATTGCAATCAAGGGCCCTCAACTTCGTAAATTAATTTCAAAACTTAGCATAATAGGTCATTACATAACTCCGTTCCACTCAAAACTTTAGATTGAAGTCCTAAGTGGAAAATATAAACTGTAAAGTCAGTAAAGACACTATAATAACAATTTGTGCTCGTCATCTAGAATACACTGGGATAAATATCCAACATGACCCGTTCTCCATACTCCATACGTATCTCTACTACAAGGTATAATGGGTATAATACCAATATACATAAATCGAGGAATGGGCCGAGTAAGCAATAAGGAAAGATAGTTAAATTCCCTTCTGCGTTCCAAATCCTCTTGTTGTCGGGGTGTGCGGAGCTCATGAAACTCTTAATGTCTTTCTAATGAAAAAGGCCCATTAGAAGGAGGTTCCATTTTAATCATTTGGAAAGGCATCATTCTCACGGAGTCCCCTTCTACACAACCTGAGTCTCCTAATAATCTCCCTAACTTAAGAGCCTTCTCCATTCCAACGAGATAAAGGGGAGGAAGTCCATCTCCATATCTTCCATTAGTTGAAGAACCCTTAAAAAGGTGATAAAACCTCAAACCCAGACATACTCAACCTCAAACTAGGCATAGGACATAGAAGGTGGATGAAAGGAGAAAAAATGCATCGCATCATCATCCTTCTTCTTCCGATACAACACACAACCAACCTCCATACTTTACTCATATATCACTTCTAATATCTACCTTACATTAAATTTTCGTGACATCAAAAGTACTTACACATAAATACATCTAAATACATGGAATCGAGGTTTTATAAGCGAGTCTATTACTCTCTCTTTCTCTCTTCAAACCTCCGCCACAAAATAATGTATGGAGAGTGTAGTTCGGCCGTGCATAACTATGGATCTTGCGGATTTCCTTCTCCGGTCCTTCGTCGTTTGAATCTTAAACTCACTTCTTCCCTTTCTTCACCTCAAAACCCTCTTCACGAGTTCAAATGAGTTGAGGCTCAAAAACCACATCCATATAAACATACATTAGGTCCTACTTCACCAATTCAACGTATAAAAACTCATCTCCAATACACTTTTATTGCATTATGAAATAGAAAAAAAAAGATGCACACGGGGCTTAATAGGCGAGTCGACCGATTAAGGCTTGGCTCTAAAAAGAATTTCTTAATTTCTTTTATCATTTCATGCTCGACAGGCTATCCAAATGAAAATTTCCTCAAACGAAAGGAAATGAACAAGAGTTGGAGAGTGGTGCAATGAGAGTCAATAGAAAGTTTAGTGTATTAAGAAATAATCCTCAAGTTAAATAGGTATTTTAGATATTACCATATATCAGATATCATCTTTGAAATCCGTGAAGTTAATTGGGGAAGAATAGGACACCGTTTTCCAAAATGAGCCGATCAAAAGGAAGAGATAAAGAGGCCATAGAAGTAAACAGGATAATAGGAAAGAGGAAGGAGACCGGAGTGAATAAATTGATATAGGTAGATCGCAAACTCTGAACCGGGATATTCCGTATGTAGAATATCCAACTAGAAATCCCCTGGCTTTATATTCCAAATCTTCCTTTAGGTATCTCCACTAATTAAGATTAGGCTTCTTTATTAGAATGTATAAAATGAGAAAAATAATACTCTTACCTTTGCCGCCACAATTGAGAGTCCAAGGCCTGAACTCATTTTCTGTAATTTGATTGTTTGAACTTCTGGGACATCCGCAGCCACAGAGGAAGCTCTGGCCATAGCCATTGCTGGTGTAACTTGCTGACTCCCGCCAAATCCCCCAGACATCCCACTCGCATTGAGTGGATAGGGAGCGAAGGAACGCGAACTCATGGCACTTGGTGACCTCATTGGGTCTTGGAAGAAGATCGTCCAATATCCAGCAGCAGAAGGGTTCGGTGTTAGTCGACAAAGAGTTGCCAATGGGGCAAGAAATTCAACAAGACCTGAAGGTACTCCTCGAACGAGGTCACAAGAATATCCGTCTTCAGGGAGAAGGAAGGCTAGGCCAAGGAGCGGTTCTTCTTCAACTCGCACGTGCCGTCCGTCCGCCCTCACTGCCTCATCAACTGTGGTCTCTGCCACCTGGAAATACAATACTTGATCAAGGATTCCGCTCCCAAATAGTGAATTACTCATCAGCTCAAATAACTTTGAAAACAATTAGTCGAACACCCCCACGCTCATTCACTGACTCAGCAACCTTATCGTTCCCTGCTCGCTGACAAGTATAAACTTTACATTACGTGCAAGTAAACATCGTCATTCACAATCTATATAGCGTCATCACCACCATTATGTTCACAAACAACTTAATACCATTTTAATACACATACACACGCAGGCAAAAGAGTTGAAAATGCAGTAATAATGGTTTAAACCCAAGCACCACATTAAATATGCAGAAACTGCAATGTAATTTTCGATTTGGTAAAACATACACGTGTTACACAGAGAACAAATAGTATTATGTAAAGGCACTTTCAAGAGAGCCAAAAGAGATTCTCAAGGTAAAATGGTAAGGGACAAAAAATTCATAACTTAGGATTATTCAAACCTTCAACTTCCTTTTCCTTTCGCTTTCAAACCTTTTTTATTATTCCATGTTGTCAATCTCAAAGGGAGCCAACAATGGCCCATGAATTAAACGACGAGACAGGGAGAGTCGTTAAGTTCGACAAAAGCTTTTAAAACTCTTATTTTCAAAATAACTATATTCTTTGAATAAAATATAAATTACTAATACTCCCAATCTCTTTCTTCCGTTTCAGCATCGTTTCAGCATGGATATGGATCCATCCATATCCATACATTTGTACCCTAAGTACTCTACATAAAAGCACATTGGCGACTTCAACTTGCTGCATGTGAAAACCAAATAATTTAGCTTTTAATAAAATATAAATACACGTATTTGTATTCCTCATTTGAGTTAGAATAACCAGGCATAGCTAATTTACATGAGTGAATTATTTGGTAAGTAAAGGACTTATACTCTTTAACTAAAAGTGATAAAAAGTCCGATAGCTTCGAAAGTCAAACACCTTCCTTATTTTGAGTTTCCTAAACCCTCCAGTTATTCCTCCTCATTGCCTATTTGTAAAACTTTTCTCACAATCTCCATTCATAATTTCCTCTTCTCTTGAGGATGGGAGTTATAAAAGTTCTTATCGCATATTACGCCCAAAACCTTTCCTTTCCTCACATCACCTTCTAATCATGAGAAATTCTCATTTATTCCCGTTCTTTTTAAATTCTCCGTCGTCCCCACTTCCAAACTTTGCCTAAATGAGCTTCTCAGAAAAAACCTCCGTTATATTTAACGTGGCCAATTAACTCCTCAGCCATTCCGACTCCTTATCATCCCTTCAATCATATTAAAATCTCATGAAATATTTTCTACCTTTCTCCTATTATCAAATTATCATACTTATTTCCTATGAACGTAAATAATGAATGAAGATGAGGGCGGGGACTCAATTATTCTCAACAAGGTGAATTATTGATCTACAAAAGTGCTCCTACTGCTCCACATATGTAATTCCTTCTCAATCGAATAATGAAAAGAATGATCATGATATAATAAAAAAAATATTCCCAATACAATCCACTACTACTTGGAAAAATAAATATGTAGAATCCAATAGTCAATTTTAAAATCAATATCGAATAGAGAGCACAGAGAAGGATAATCCAAAGAGAACTGCTCGATTCATCAACGTCAGAGAAAATCACTTTGTAATTAAAAAATCGATGGGCCACTTAAAAGATACCTAGTACAACAATTAAGCCATCAAGTGGAAAGTCATAAATGCTAACAATAAGTGAACTCTTCCATACAAACATGTCTCAATGATTCTGATAATGTGCTCAATCTAGTCATAAAATAGGAAGTTGGTCGTTCCTTCATGAACCAATCCAAATAAACATAATCATTTCCAATGACGTAATCTAAATCATACATACAATTCTTCGATCAATTCTTATTTACATTACATGCGGATTCTAAACTTTAAGCAGAAATGTTATTATTTCGCTCCAAAACAAACATTATTATCAAAAACATTAAAAGCATTTATCTATCAATTCTCCATTTCCTCTATTTGTCTCCATTTGAATAAAATGTTCAATTCTCGAATATTCAAATAACAAAGGAAATTTCGACGGAAGTGAACCAAAAACATAAACAGAATAAGGCCAATGAAAATATACCCGAATGACGGTTTCCAAAATTTCAGGCGAAATCGGGGTTTCATCTCCTTCACATTGATATTTGATGAGGAGGGAACGGAGCTGTAGGGAGTTAAGCTTAAAACAGGCACTCGCTGCGTTCCCAACGTCCTCGCCGTTCTTCTTTGGAGCCTGGAAAAAGAAATGGGTAAACATTAGACAACCTTCGTACATAGTGCTCTTCTGGATCTTTTTATTATAACGCTCTTTTTCTCTCTTGGTCTTGACTCATACGAGAGTGAAGTTCATTAAATTTAATAGTGAAAGTCGTTCCAAGACCTAAAGGATCCTTTAAGTTTAAGACAAATCTTTTAAGCAGATCTCTAAACAACTTTCTTCTCCCTCAAATGAAACTTTTACTTCTTTTGCCCAATTTTAAACGAGGTTTCCTCGAGTTCTCACTTTATGAAATTTTAAACAAAAGACTTTCTTCTTGGGCCTTCATCACACACATTGCATTTACACGTGAAACCTTTCACTCAAATTACGCAGCATAAACAAAAAGGATTACGCAAGACAAGAAAATTCAACTCATTCAAATTGATTCTAAAGTAAACTTGAACTAATATTTAATAATTTATAAAGGAAGTATGAATAATATAAAGCGTAATACCAGTGACCTTTATAAACTGTTTTATAACTCCTATTAACTATAAAACAACCGTATGTTGAATGATTAAATTAAGATAATGATGATTGATTTTTGAAATTAAGTTTTGAGGTCAATCTATAATCTTAATTTAAGATAGAAGACTTGCTCTGTCTATCTTATGAACAAGACAAGTTATTCAGATAAAATCCGCAATGGTCAGTGTGCTAACGGAGAATTTAGTTGGATCGATTCATCGAGCGAGGGTAAAATACAATTAATTATTTCCAGAGAAGAACGTTGGAGAGGAATGTCAAACCTGAAGGAGATGGGCAGCTTGAACGACTCGAACGAGATGACAGTCAGCAGCGAGTTCGAGACCTTGTTTCTCTGCCCAAGTTTCAATTCTATTAAGTCTTCGACGAAGACGATTTCCCCATTGTCGGCTGCAGTAATTCCTCCCATCCATTCCGATCAACTAGAATTTAAAAAAAAATGATTTTTATTAGGTAATAAAATTGGGTATTTAGGTCTATCGGATTCAGAATATTTAATTTGTTGTTTGAATATATAAAGTAGGATTAATCAAGAAATTATTTTTGGTTGAGTTTTGATATTACATAATAATACACTAAATCAAAATACAATCAACGTTGAGTGAGTGCATTTTACCTAACAATCAAACCTAACGATTTCATTAAATGTAAGGTTAACAAGGTTCATGATTAATACTCGAAAATATTAATGAAACAATGTAACACGTTGACTCGATTCAATATTTCTTGATATGTTGTATATCTATAATGTCATCAAAGAAAGTTCTACAATTTGAAATAATGTTCAAAATACTTGATAATTGAGAATATTCGTTGTTTATTTGCATGAGTGATAAGGAAAGGCATTCAGCAACGTCAAAATCAATAAAATATTTCGCTTGTTACTTTCTCTAACTTCTGATTCTCAAAGGGCCAACCTAATCAGCTTCATTTTTTCAGTCGAGATTAAAAAGAACTTTCTTCAATCCGAAACCCATATTCGACCATTAAATCTATTATTTTAAACACGCAACGAAATTTTGAGCATTGAAGCAATGTCAATTAGGAATTTATCTTCGAGTTCTACCATGTTCACTCCGAGAAAAAACAAATAAAAAATTCACACTTGAGCAATGTGTAACGCGATTCGAAGTCCAAATCTACAAATTAATAGCTGAACTCAACACGCATTTTCCTGGTTAACTTAATTATGGTATCTAAGTTGAATAAACCCACAAAGAGCTCTAATTTACTCATTCGAATCCAAAATGCGGAGAAAAACCTCAATGTTTGTAAAATATTTAAATTTCCATTATTAGGAAAGATAGAGGTACTCCGAAGCAAATGAATATTTTAATATATAGGATGCTCTTCAAGAGATTTTACCTTGTTGAAAATGGCCATGTTGATGAAATGAAACAACTGGGAAAAGAGTTGAATCGTGAGAGCTGCATTCACTCGGCATCTTCGAAGTAACGTCATTCCAGAACCAAGAACTCCAAGCATCTGTGAGGATTAAATGAATAATTTAGTTAACAAGAACACAATAGGGGATTCTTGATTCATCTTTCATTAACAATACCTACATTTTATTAAAATCAAAAGGAGAAACAATATAATGGCAATCGAATATTAATTTCGTAAATTAAATTAATAATAATGAACGAAGTAAAATTAACTTTTTACTATCATTGTCAGATACAATAATTTCACTATTTATTTATCAAATACAATGATAACTGACTGTCATCTTCATTTTGTGCCAGTAAAATCCTGAGCACGAGTTTTTTTCTAACCCAATCAGGAAATGAAATGAGTGAAAGGTATAAAAAGAATACGGTCGATAAAAATGTGGAGGCAGAATAAATTTAATATTTATATCTAAAAAAGAATTATTGGGACTTTGGGTGAGTAACCATAAAAGGCCCGCGCCCACACCAAATCGACTTCAATCTTCCAGTTAACTTCATTTTCATAAGCCTTTTCAACTTTTTGCAACAAAATTAAATATCAATATTCCGTACGCTCTCTCTAAATAAAAATAGCCCTTTCATCCAAAAATTTTCATCGACAATTTCTTGTGAAGTTTTTGTCATATTTATGTTCATCATTAAACTTACTAAAAACTACTTGTCAATTATTTATGGTAAATTGAAAACTTAAATAAAAAATAAAAACTTTTTCATTTAGTTAAAAAAATAGTTCAAGAAAGTTATATAAATTTATAAAGTTAATATATAAAGTTACCGGTGTTGTTGCATTGTCATCATCGTCATCCCTCTCAAGTAAAAAGTGGCCAATGAGCGTGGCAAGCTCAGCTTGAACAACAGTCACAAGATGTCGAAACGACAATTGAACCACTTCCGCCAAAACATCCTGAGCGTCAAGGGAAAATGCTCCAATTTGTCGATCTGACTTGAGAAAGTGTAAAAGTTCCGATGAGTTTGCCATCCAAAATGCCAAGCTATTCGCATCCGAATTCCTCTCTTGAACAATTTGCATGAGGATGTGAGAGACTCGGAGTAGAAATGTGGAAAGAAGATGGGCCCTTTCATGTGGGTTTGCATCAGGGCGGAAGTGAGTCGTAGCTCGGTAGCGAGCAGCCAAGTAGAGAGCGTAAGTTGGAGCCAATTTGAATTGAAGGCTCGATGGGTTGACGTTCACGACCACCGCAGCGAGAAATCCTTCTTCGCCCGACTCGGGCAATTCAAGGGTTGCAGGCAAAATGGAATCTGGCCTGATTGCCCTGTACATTTTCACAACAATTAATTATTCAGTTCATTTGAATGACAAGTTCTTTAGGTCTAAACAAATACTCATTTATAAGTTAAAACTATTTGAAGAACAAATTCAGAGAAAAGTTAACACAGAATAGAAGATTAGACGGAATTCTCGTTGATATTTAAATTTAAAGTAAAGGAGTTAATTCAACTTGAATTTTAAACATGATTCGATTTCCACAATCATAACACTCTTGTAGACAAAGACGGAGAAGTGCAAATAACTGAGGGTGATGAATCCACTAGAAATGGAGTCGCACTAAAGAACTCATTCTACGATTTCTCTTGAGTCAACTAAATTCAATTCGACTCCTCCAGCAGCTCACAGTCCGAAGCCACATCGTATAAGCTCAACTTATCTAATTATTAGCCAGAAGTCCCTATCCAATTTCACCCTAATCATTCAAATCCCTCTTTCTCCCCGTTCCCTCTTACATAAATAGTGAGAGAAACCATTGCCCTCAGAAGGTTAAACTCAAAATGAATTCCGCGTGGTCATCAAGCTTGTAAACAGATCAAAAATCAAAGCAATTTTATAATCTATTTCTAATTGAACTATGCCGCCTCAAGTTTACTTGCACGTTTCTCTGTGCTTTCAATAAACTTAAACCCATTAATTATTTCATAATTACTTATTTCTTTATTAGATAAACACCAATAAATAGTCATGTGAGAGTTAAATTGCCAAAAGATAATTTTAGCTTGAAGAATATTGCATTGTGCTTGTTCAATTCTACTATTCAACTATCTAATCAATTAAGTCAAGATTGCATTAAAATAATCAATAATGCAATATTGCTACCATAATGCTAATCTAATTATCTAATGAAAGTCAAGTACAGTTAGAAATAAACTATTACCATTATATTCACACTAAAATACATTTTGAAATATTCTAGTGTAAGCATAATTCTTAAATTAGAATTTGCTCGCATTTTAACATAATTAGTTCTAAAAAAGAAAATGATAAATAGAAAGAGAGGAGAAGGTAAATAGGAAAAATAATATCAAAATTGGGTCGTGAACTCACCGAGGACCATCATCGTGGGAGGGAGACATGGGAGGTGATTGGGCGAGGCTTCCACGAAGGGGAACTACTCCAGGCATCGATACAGAAGACTCTACCACTTCCCTGTCCCGGGTTAAACAAAACAAAACATTCTAGTAATGCTATAAGTGTAACAAATTATAATGCTAGTCAAGCTTGCTCCACAAATTAAAAAATGTTTAATAATGTGCTGAATAAGAGGGAAATGAAGCAAGGGATGAAGCATGGATGAATTTAATGAAAAATACAAAGCGAAATGTTGAATAAAAGTATATCAACTAATAAATTCCTCATCACTCTCGAGGAAACACAAACCACCACCATCAATATCAATGTTAGTAATAAGATACGAAGTTATGTAATGCAGAACAAATATATATGAATAAAATGAAACTCCAGTCTTTTATATTATAGTCACTCAACCTCATGTGACTCATGGAGTGAGAGGGCGGCGAGGAGACGCACAATAAAAAAGCCGAGATAAGGAACCAAGGCGTAAAAAATTCCAATATCAAAAAGAGTTAATAATAAAAATAACCTTTCAGAGAATGGGCGACCACGCTGTGCGAATCTAAAATAATGAGTTCGTCCAAACCGGATGATCGTCCCGTGTTGGAGCATTGTAGTTTCGTAGATCCTTTGTCCGTTCACGTAAATGTCCGAGTCTCTTGACGACGGAGTGACCGTCACAATCCCATCAGTATGAGCAATGACACAGTGACGAGGTCGAAGACCCGCCAATTGTAATCCCGCCCATTCGCTCCCAACTTCTGTTACGTCAGACTCCAGTGTGATCCTTCGCCCAGTTTCACTTCCATCTATTAAATATTTCAAAATAATTAAATTCCTCCCAAAATTTCAATTTAACAAATGAAATGACTCAACTTGCAAAATTAAATATGATGATCCTTCCATTTATAATCCTAAACTAAAATGAAAATTCATCCCTCATCGTATCACTCTTCATTCATTGCTTGATTCATAGGGAATTAATACCATTCTGTTTCTGTTAAAAATCACTTCTCTCAATTACAACCACAGGCATATCCACGTTCTTAACATTCACACATTTATTTAGTATAGTCAAATCCTTACTTCTATTGGTATCAGATATAGTACAATACATCTACCAAATGCATTAACAATGCATCGAAAAATATTTTTTTACTGACAATGGGTAAAAGTAAAATGATAGTCACATCGTTCTTCCAATGAGCTAATTTCTATCAGTAAATAATATTTCTATTGTTTATACTCTTAAATTAAGGATATTTTGTTTATATTTTGTTTATCCTAAATGCTTTTCATTCCATACTAATTGATAGATTTCTAGGAAGCGAGCTTTGTTAATTAGACTGAATGTAAATGGGGAAATTTAATAAACAAAAGTGAGAATGAAATGAAATTAAGATGTTAAAGAAAACAAATTAATTGAATGGAAGTTGATGCGCTCGGATAAACTCACTTCGATCTGTAAAAGGCGAGGAAAAAACTTAAAACGAACATCATGACGTTCAACCCGACATTAAACAAATGGTCCGATAAGAACTTTAATGTAAAAGCCTTTAACCAACATCTGGATACCAAAATCGTTTACCCTTCCTGTAACATTCAAAATGAACTGTTGAACATCAAAGGGCTGTACAACAATCCAATTCTCCCCACATTCCTCTTTCCCAAATAAAATCAATTAGACTGACATTGAGTGAGCACATTGGAGACTCTACTCTAATTCTTAATTAGATTCAAGATTCGCAATGTCAATGATATTAATGAAGTTTAACTCTTTAAGTGTTGCTGAAACTATTTAAGCATAAATTATTCATAAACTAAAGGATTCGAATATTTTGCTTAAATGTTATTATCAGTCTTATCGAAAGTGGACACGAAATCAATAAGTCGAGCAATGTCATAAAAGGTGAGCTCTTTCTTCAAAACATCACTTTAAGTGATTGTGATTAGGTACGTTGTGAAAGTGCACTTGAATTCTTTGAATAACATAAATTACTTGTCTTGCCCAATGGTAATCTTATCCATCATGCAATTAAAATTATTATAAAAATTCTACATAAATATTTGGTTACATTATCGATAACCTTACCTAACCTAAAATTCACAATTTGCAAATGAATAAAAAGGAACCAGTAAATATAACAATTTGCTATCCATTTAAATATCTCGATTTCTTTATTGTGGCATCAAACCACCAAATGACAAAAAGAGAGTTCACAATTATTAGATGTAGAAATCCATTAAAAAATGAAAGAAACTGTGGGAGTTCCATTTAAATGATGAAAAGAAGTAAGGAATTTTTCTTTATTAACCTCCCTTTGAGAATTGCATATTTAACCGAAAGAATTATTTGTCCAGTTATATCAAATCCCAGAAAAGTTAGGTCTACCGCAAATGAATTCATGAAAAAATTACAAAACTCAAATTGATTGAACATACAAACAAATGAAACAAACAAAATTGAATCGCATTTACAAACTTTTTTCTAAAGAAATCACAACGATATTGATTTCCTACATAAAACATTCACAAACTCTTTCAATCCGGTTCGAAATGTCAAATCTCTTTTCGAGCCTTTTGTTCATCCTTTTGTTCACATCATTTATTTGTTATTTCAGGTAGAAATGAAAAGCGTGGGCGAGTTGTGTGGTTAATAACGAACATTATACAAATTTGAGTGGAAGAAGTTCCAAATAATAATCTCGCTTACTCGCACCATATTACATATTCTGGTTATGACCTTATAACGAATATAATAGACGATAATACTAAAAATAAAAATTATATTCCCTTACAGAAATAAAGAAAGGAAGAACTGGAAATGAATAATTGATGGAAAAGTCAGAAATAGAACAAATCCATAAAACACACGGTACTCATCAAAGTGGAAAGAACAACTCAATAAGTCTCGAATGACGACGCGAATCCACAAAGGACTTGTCATTATGTCATCAGGCTCATCAGCCTTCGAGACACTTTAGTTCTCAACTTTCTGTCAACTTGACTTTTATCCCAAAAACCCAATTTTCATGCCAAATTAAATCTAAGGATTTTGTGATTACTTATATTTATATTGAACACAAATGTGTTATTTGCGAGTATAAATGTAAGTTTAGGATAAATACATCTCGTAATATTTATATGGATAATTCTCAATTCCGCATTCATCTATGAAATAAATGGAAAGTGATTTAAATAATTACTTAAATTTAAAAAATTAAACGCCTTTTATAATTTTGATAAACATTTTTTTTAAATATTCAAAATGAACATAGCCAATAACCGAATACCGAATCGTTGAACTATGAATTTGGTACTTCGAATTCAAAATAGATAATTTAATTCCATTCAACTTCTTTCAATGACAGTCACGAGTGTATTTATCATAATATGATTAAAATAAAATAATTAAAAACTTTTCAAAACTTGTGCAACATTTAAATAAATTATTTCTCTAATGAAAAATCTTCCCTTATTCATTCATCAATCAAAAAACTTTCATTTACTCTGAAAGTTAAGGGCTTCAAAAACCCCCAAATTCACTTCATCAACAATTTTAAACATTTATCCGTGAAAGTTCGAGATATAAGAGGCTTAACAAGACATCCGCTTCTTGCGGTTTACATGCAGATACATACTTTATAGTGTACGTTATAGTATTAAAATGACTTTTAACTGAAAGCTCTCTATTCCGTCATGCATTTTTCTATGATCATACATTTTCCAAGTATTTACCTTATTTCTCTTAAATATTAAATAAGCTCTTTAGGCATTTCATTGAAAGTTTTCCTCCACTTACAAACCAACTACGCATCCTAGAACACCCTTCACCTTTTATTATAATTTGATACACTTTCCATTCCAAGTATGCGATTTTAAATACAAAAAAATCTAATTTTTGTTTGATCTACCCACATTGAAAATGTCAAATTCTATTCATTTCTCTTCTAATCTTCCAAATATCCCCCCATTTTAGACTCCCCACAGTTCTCATCTATTTTAAATCCTAAACCTTCTATTTTATAACTTACCTTAAAAATATCCTTGAAAAAATTCTAAGAAACTGGTGAAAAGCTTTAAAAATTAATTCTATGAAAAGATCCCACAAAGTGAAAAAATGTCCTTAGAAAAGATTCCTAATCCTGTCCCCCATTCATTTTAACAAGTATCCCTTAAAAAAAGAACCATACTTGAGTTTGAAAATGAAGTATCCATTACATACAGGACAATTTGAATATGAATAACCAACTACACAATGGGTTTAAATTTTAAATTTAAGGATTTCTTAAATTCCTTTACCTGGAAGAAGCTCAATAAGCAGCGGTTCAATTTGTCCATCATAGCTTCCTCTATAGCCGCTTCCAATATCTTCGTCTCCTGTCCGTCTCCCAGGCTTCTTCTTCCTCTTTCTCGGATGGAAATCAGGAGGGCGGCGTCGAACATGGAACATGATAGATCCTACATAGCAAATAAAATAAAATAAAATTAATCATCATGTAACAAAAATCACGTTGGTTTGAACTAATATTATTGCAAAAATTCATTTGTCTTCTCGCATGCCTTTTGTTATTGTACCCCATTACTCTTACATCTAGACATGTTCTTTGTATTGTTTGTACTATATCCCATGATTCCCTTGTGAAAACAGATCGGGTAAGTAATTTGATCAACCTTCATCCTACTATTATTATTGAATAAAAGGAAAAGTTGGGGGAAATCCGCCCCTCGCCCCCGCCATTTCCTTTTCACTATAGATCCTACTCCTAATGAGGAGCTAGTAGGGAGACAAAATAAATGAGATCCGAGACAAGGAAGAAAATTGAAATGAGTAAATCCTTTTAACTCCTCCTTTATCTCTTTATTTTTCTACCCTGGAATCTCCTTCACACACTTAAAGTGTCAAATGTCACGAGACGTGCTTCCCCATATTAAACACATCTTCATCCCTTACGACCTTTCAATCACGAAAAGTTAAAAGCCAACTACGCGTTCCTCAAATCCCCCTTCACTTCCCCCTAAGACCTTCACTTTCCTCAAAAGCTCAAAACCCTTGAAAGATAGGGAGAATTTTGAAATTCTAAGAAAATATTGACAAGCAATTTTAATCTTTTATACACACGAAACGGAGGCTCATCCCATCATTTCAATTTCAAAATGGTCCTTTCATCTCTTTTGCATGTAAACGAGATCTTACATGGACGGACCTTTATACTAAACTCGACTTTCCCTTAGTATATCAATGACATGAGCAGGCTACTTATTTCATATTCATCATAAATATGTAATTTATGGAGAATTCTTGGAATAAAAAATAATAATACATAATGATATTATGACAAACTATTAAATATTATTAAGTATTAGTTTAAAGATGATCGTTATTATTAAATATCTAGTAAAAATTGAAAATTGTTCAAATCTTAAATATATAGATAAAAGGGCGTGAGAAAATTTTGGAGTAAGAATTGTACATTATTGCAAGGTACATTGAAATTCTTCGTTCTCAACATAATATAGCTACAATGTATCATATTATTGTAGTGCTTTCTCTCACTCACTAAATATTATTATGATAAAATTACTTTCCCATGTTCAATATCTTCTCATAAAGGGAGATCACGAAGATTTGATCCGACATCCACATTTGCTCTCTTTTATATAAATATATAAAATTCACAACATGACCGTCTATTATTTAAAGGAAGGAAGGGAGATAAAAGGTCGGAGAGAATTCATTACTTTTATGCCAAGGATTTATACCCCCTTTCAGTTAGAGGAGATTCTCCATAAAAAAGATAAACAAAGCCGTTGGACTAATCGTCCTTATGTGGAAAACTCCACTTTGGCTAACAAGACTTTAACATAACCTAACCTTCACTTTACCTCCTGACCAAATTTTATGGTTCCAATTTTTACTTTTCTCTTTTGCGAACACATAAGATGAATCTCTCATCTTACATTTTACCCGACAACTTACATTTATTTTACTTACAATAAACTCTCTCATAAATATTGAAAAAGCGAAATGTGTTTTATACGATCCTCTCTCTTTGCTGATTTAAATTGATGCATTTCGTCTGTTTGCTCTCAATCAGTCCTCCACCCAAACCTTTTAAACTCTTATAAAGCCATAATAAAAAACAATTTATTCTGTCTTGGGGAAAAAACACTTGACAAAATCTAAATTGAAAATAACATGAAAAGTCTTTCTTAGAGTTTACAACTATGTACTATGATAGTATAGTATGATAAGATAGTATTTATCCTTATGATACTTATAAGATATTAAATAGTACGTGTCTAAAAAATTGCTATAAAATAAAAAAATAGAAAGAAGGAAATGAATTAATTACCGAGAACAACTTCATATTGACAGTTTCGCCTCCTTGTCGAGAATGACCAAAGGCCCATCATATTTACAATTTATAATGGAATACTTTTAACCAATATTAATTCGACGTGTCTTAAATATCACTATTATGCGAATGCGAAGAGAGCGGAAGAAAGCGAGAAGGGAAAGAGACCGGCTCTTTTCCCTCAACAAAATTCACACTGAGACTCACCACGACTCGAAGGCTGGTTCATAAGGATGGAAAGCGGGGACTCGTCGTCGTCGAGGATGTACTCGCCTTCTCCCTCGCATACCTGCGCACACAACAGTCATTACCTTTTCATGAGAAAATAAGAAGAAATTATGTTTAAAGGGAAGAAAGGAAACTTGGGGCTTCATTACCCAAATTGCCATTTGATCTAAATTCCCGTAAAGCTCCATCACAAGTTAATTAATACCCGCATGGCACAACTTTCATCTTGAGCTTATAATAATCTTGCAATTCTCATTGTCTGTCATGTCCTTTTTGAAAAACTGGAAATTTCCTTAATTCCCTTTTCTCATTCATTCTTATCTTAAAACCTTTTTATGTTAGCTCTTTTCCTGTGTTTCTTATAGTTTGACTTTTGAATTTTCTTCATTTATTTGTTTTACTCCTTAAACTTCCAATTCTATTAAATTGCCTTCAAATAACATCGCGTCAAACTTTTTAGATCGACTGTCAACTACCATATTATTAAATGGTCTTCACGTTTGACTCATCTTCGGCAATCATAGTAATGATATGGTAGGAAATAGGAATCTCAGCAGGATATCAAAAAATTAAAAGTTCAAAAGAACTCGTCGAGCCTCAAAACTAGCCTTCCTGTCAATTCAAATCAACGTGTAAAACCCATCAAGCTATCATGACAACCAACTCCTTCGTGCTGAACGCCAAATTTTAAGCTTTGAACATCTTTCGAGGTTTCTGGCACAAAATGTCATAAGGAGTTTTCCTACTTAAATAATTGAAATCGAGCATTTGAAAATGTTAACACCAACCCATACATCTTGTAAATAAAGTGTACTTAAGGGGGAGTTCGGGAGTTCAATGTTATTATTTCCTTAAAATATTATAATTGAGTTTTAAGATCAATTCCATACCTGCACAAGGCAGTAGTGCTGTGGGTCATAGTTAGTAAGGGCGTATTTAGCCAGCATTTCTTTCACAACATACACCGCCGTGTCATTGACAGAGAGCAAAAGCGTCTTGTAAGGCACGTCTCGACAGAGGGATTCTCCGTAAATCTTCAAGGTTCCGCCGGTGTCTGGGCCGCCGTCTCGTGAACGGAATTGAGCAAGCTTCTTTTCAAGTTTCTGTTGTCGTCTGCGACGCATTACAGCCTCTGGGTTTGAAATTGACCTTGTGAATGTTGTTTCTGGAACCTCTGTAAATCAAAAATTAACAATTCATTAGGATCATTTTCAGTTGCGCCAGACATTTGTTTTACACGGGATTTGCTAATTTGACAGTTTATGGCGTTCAAATAAATACTCCTGACACAAGAACAATCAAGTAAATATTAATTACTGTCACATTATAAATGGACAGACACATGCTATTTAGTATGTATTTAAACTTTAGAATTGTGAACCCTATGGGCTGAATTTGAAGAAAAAAGAGGAATTGCACGTGATAGGTTAAATGGAACTGCTGTACATTTAATGGGTTTCTCATTCATTGATTCTGAATGTTCATTTGCTGTGAGGATTTCCATTTATTAAGTTAATAGGAAGTGTGCTTAGTTTCGTTTGGTCAGCCTAGTGGAGCTGGCCCTCATTTAAGCCGTGACGATTAGCGGGGTGGGCCTCCACCCAAACCGAACTAATTCGATTTGAATGTCTCATCCTCATCTAAAACTCATTTAATAGAGAGCGAGCCCTCTGAGCCGTGGAGCTTTAAAGTAATACCAACAAATTTGAGTTGGTAAATTGCAACATGCAAATGAATTTGCGAGAAAGGGGAACCTCGTGATTCTCAAAATATCCATTAAGGAATCAATGAGAGGTAATTATTCCTCCATAGATCACTCTCACTTAATTACATTCACTCCCTCAACTTCCTCCTCTAATTAATTCGTGTCATTCAGGGAACTTCGCCTTTACATAGCGAATCGGAACAATAAGTTTTTTAATCTACAAAATGGAACCTACGGGACGAGGAAAAAATTACAAAGGAAATCTAAATTTTTAAACTTATTTCTTTAATTAATAATAAAATAAAGCAATAAAGGTACAAAGAGTTTGCTTAATTTAAATCAAAAATACTAAATATTTCGAAAGACAATTTTTCTAATCAATATCGTTGTAGATTTTAGATTTTTTGTCGGGTAAATAAAGATTAAACCACAATTATTTAAAAATGTTTGTTAGTAAAATAAGTAAATTAAATATTTTATTTGACTTTACCTGTATAAAGTTTTTCAGCAACACTGGCGGCTTCCGCCTTTGTTTTTTCTTGTAATTTTTTAAGTTGCTTCTTCTCCCTTTTGCTCAGCTTCCTCTTGAAACTATCTCCAAAGGGAATGTCTTGCATTTTGTTCGTCTAGTGAATGAAAAAGGATATTACGAGTTATATTATCAGCTCATCAAAAGAGAGGATGAGGATGTGTACCGTGAAGTTGTAACGGCCTTGGTCATCAAGCCTCCTAAGCAGGAACCGCCCTTCTCGATCATCCGAATGCCAGTTGAGTTGGACCAACAACGGCCGTTCATGTTCCTCCAGCCGTCTTTCTTCCCCGTTCTCGTGGATCTCGTAAAGAGCGTAGAGAGGAATGGACAACATTCTCATGTCAGGACGGAATTTCTCAACAAGGGTCTCAATGACTGCTTTTGCACTTGCAGAGGACGCGACCCGAATGCACTTGGTCGCCACCTTCGCCCCTGCTTCTTGAAAGTAGAATCGCATAACGCCATGAAAATCTCCTTCCTGTAAAATTAAACAATGGCTTGAGTCACAAAGTCACAATCGTACAATCCTTCCATTTATTAATATTATTCTGCAATATTTAATGTTGATGTAAAAGTTTATGAATTATAATTATGTGTTCATAAATAAGAACAAGAATTCATACCTCGTTGGGCTCGGAAATTTCAAAAAGATCTAGTCGGTTGGCATTCCATTGGGCAATTAGCTGCCTCAGCGTTTCTCTCGACTGAGGTTGTGACATTTTCAGCGTTTCTCCTTCATCCGTCCCCATTTATACAATTATTTGTTCTAACAACTCTTGGTCTCTTCCTTCTTGAAGAATTTACATAAATGCTTTCCACAAAATAATAACGGTCAAACTTTAAATTTAAAAGTCACATATCACTTTACAATAAATGCGTCTAAATGTTACCTTTGGACCAAGTTTGAAAAATACAGTTCTTCTCGTATTCACATACAATTGTTATAAAACTCTTTTAATAAATTGTCTCGTAGAAAATAGCAGTACAAGGCACGGACGGAGTTTGATAAGCGGGATGGAATTCCACCCAAATATTCAATTTGATATTTTTGTAGTTTATCGGTCGACGCCGTTCCGATTGGTGCCACTCGTGTGTTCCCTAATAGTACTCGTAACGAGTTCGACGGATTGAAATAATATAAAAATCTTGGACTTGTTTGATAGATAAATCGATGGTCGATGGACGGAGAAAAAGACAAGTGGGTGACGGCGTGAGTGGATGGATTGGCAGCTGGCCGTGTAGGTCGTAGCTTCCCTCCAAATCCCCTCCACAAATCTCCACTCAGAACCTTCGCGTCAATTCGGGCTTTTCTCCCCCTACCCCTTGTGCCGGGTATTCGGGGGGATGGAGCCGTGTGGGGAAGAAGATGGTCGAAGTCGGAGGGCGCGGCGGGAGTTTGGTGGATCCACCGTCGTGTGGTGAAGGAGACTGACGACTCGGAAGGCGTTGACTTTTCCCCCGCGGGCAGGAACTCTCTTTCCAACCCCCGGTTCCCTCACCCTCTCCACCCCCTGTATATTATACAATATGTAATTGTATATGTAGGAGATTGTTGTTGAGACTCCACCACCGAAACTACGTAATCTTTCGAGATGAGTCGGACACCATAAACATCTCTGGCTCACCATCTTCCTATTAAATCCATTTCTTGACTCCTTCACAGGGCCTCCTTCCTCCGCCAATGACGATTCACTTATTATTCACGAATCATTTCCACAATGAGAAATGAATGAAGAATGAAGAGCAATGTTGGCATTTATCCCCTTTGTAATCCAAATGGATGGAGTAATGATAATCTGCGTGAAGGTGAACCTGGGGTTGGATGAGAATGATCTTTACATTTATTTACATCCCTAATTTCGATTGAGTGAAGATGATTTTTCCTTGTCGCTTACTTCAACATGGCACGCTTCATCACTTGATAAGTCGATAGCTAACATATTTTATGGTGAGATTTCTTGTATGCTTTTATTATACCAGTATGTTTTAACAAGTAACAATGCATGTAATTAACTGTAATTAACATTAGATGTCAATCATTCAATTAACTATGAGATGTAATAATTAATTTATTCTAGATTAAACGTGATTTATAATAAAAATGACTCTTTGATCAATAGTTCATTGGAACGTCTCTTTATAATTAAATTATTATGTAATGCATGGAAGATATGGTTTTTCTTGATTTATGAAAATTCATTACCCTTGAATATAATAATAGAAATGCAGTTAATTTTTGGTCGTTGTATCGATCATTGGAAAAAACTAGAGAAATGTTCTTATCAAAAGGTAATATCTCTCAATGCAGTTGTTTTATCAAGTTGATAGTTTTAGAGAATTTTTGCATGCTTGTTCCTTGATGTTCCTTGATGGTGGTTTATTGGAATTGTGAAAATGTCAATCGTTGCGTGGTGGGAAGAAGCAAAGAGTGTTTTATCGTGTCGAGGTCACATTAAAAGATCAAAAGATGAGCTTTTAATGGATAATGGTAGGAGAGAAGAACCATTAAAATCTTCTTCTTTCCCATTTGCTGTTTTTCGAAGAATGAATCTCCTTCCCGTTCACTCTCCTGGTTTTTAAACTGGATGTTCTTTTGTTCTTTTAACGTCCCTTCATCTCCATTTGCTCTTCAAATCCAGTTCCTTGCGATAATCCGACTCTTATTTGCGATTCAAATCATTCGTAAGCATTTCCATTCCAAACCTCTAAAAACACTTTGATAGCAACTTGAGTTTATTCACAAAAATGTTGACAGTTGGCTACAATACGAAATTTATCGTCCTTGTCTCCCTTTAAACTTTCCTTCGAACTCAACTTGTGTTCTCTATAGACCATCACCTTTAATTTAACCAACAATGTTTTTCAATTTAATTTGTTTGAATTCTCCAAGCTAATTTCTACTTTCCCTAATGGTTAATTTTTTTCCTATTTAACCTTTATCTACTTTATACTAATTGGATATCTCGATCACAGGCCGAAACTCGGAACGTGCGTGAGTGGTTAAATATTGTGTTTGAAGGCTGGGTGAAATTGTACGGAATTTGGGATCATCCATGAAGTCCAGAGATACTTCCAAAGATAAGAATTCATGTAAAGAGAAAAAATATTGGCCAATGGCATATCTCGCATATGGCAGTTCTCCATTGTTTCGCTCGTGATATTTCTTTAACAATTGTTCTGCTCGGATTTAAAGTCAAAGGTCGGAGACGCTTTCCCTTGAATTCCTCAGTTGAGTAACCATTAAAAAGCAATATATAACTTCTACAAAACACAACCACGTTATTTCATCCATCCATCCACACACATTCAAACATAACTCCTAATAACACACCACAAGGCGTTAAAAATTCATGTGTGTACAAATGCCCTTACGCACGTTCTCAACTTTTTCACTTGGAAAATATACAACAAGACTCATCTTTTTATTTGTACTCCAAAAATATCTCTAATTTCCTCCTTTAAATAAATACATCTGTCTTCTCGTCTCTTCCAAGTACCATTTTCACCAAATATAAACATTTTACAACGAAAAACGCATCAACTTTACAATGTTTTATCATCTTTTAATGGATTTTTCAAGAGTTATTTCACTTTATTCTTTTAAAAATTCAAAACTTTATTTGTATACGAGTACTCGTACACAGATACGCGTAATCTTTTGAAAAGACTTGAGAGAGCCGAATGAAAGTTCAAAGAATTAAGATCCCTTAAATATACACAACTCGTTCTTGTGGTAGATTATATCTTGGTATATTGACCAAGCTAATGTTATAAAGGCACGTACTGCCGATAGGAAAACAACTTCTTAAAGCTACAATATTAATCTATATTATATGCAAAAGTGATTATTCTGATAGTGAATAGTGATACACAAAGGACTCTTCAATGAATTTATGCATAAAAGTACAAGTTTGAAGAACTTTCAATCTATGTATTTATACTCGTATTGTATACATATAAGGAATGTGTTATATGTACAAGTACAGATATGTATATGATCCTTTTTCCTTCCTGCTTTTCATAAGTTTGTTTAGGAAGATTAGGAAGAGTTTTTATGCAGAGTGCAACAGACGAACAAGTCAAAAAACAGGAATTCGGAAGAAAGATTGTTTCTGCATATGCATACTATTACAATAAACACGAACCTCTTCAGCATGTTGGACTTTATACTGTAAAAACTGCTTTAATCGCGAAGGCACAGATTTGTGAAGTCGTGAACTGTGAGCAAGCAAGCGAACAATTTTAATTGGAGGGAAAGAAATGGCATGAAAGTCAAGGTTAATTCAAATTCCTCATTCTCTCCTTTAATTAGGAAGAAATGAAAGTGGGGATTAATAAAATTGAGAAGGCGAAGCACGTGTTTAATGATGAGAAGTAACAAGATTTCCTCATGTTTATGAGGATAAATTACACCTTGTACTCTTAAGTTGACAAATAAATGGATTGGAAAACCGTCAGTGAAATGATAAATTTTATATTTATTTAAAAATCATTTTCTCACTTTATAAGTAAAATCACAATTCAGTTAACTGTATTGGGTAATATGGCTATTTTTATTAACTTACTCGCTATTTTATTTAATTATCGTATTCATTTTGAAGATTTAGAAGTATTTTATAAAATAAATTGCTAAATCAGCTTAAAAGGTATTTAACTTAAATACTACAATCTTAGGTAATATTATTATCTTTTGTCACTCGCTCTTATTTTATATTACTTAAATTGATTTTATTTTAAAAGTTTAATGTATTAGTATATTTTTATAAGGTACAAAAACATTACTTAATATATTTTATTAAAACTTTAAAATTCCCTTTGGGTGTACATAACTTATCTATTTTGGAATGCAGAGAAAGCTATAAAGTACATTGGAATTATAGTATAGGTATTTGTACATTTTTGGTTTAAAAACTTGATGAGAATTTAACTTAACTTAATTTAACTTATAATTAATATAAAAGTAAATTAAACATTATTTTATTATAATCGTAAGATACTTTATAATTAAGTATTTAAGCTTTACTTATATTTAAAATATCATAGTTTTATAGGAATGAATAAATATGCGTATTGCGTACAATATATATGTTTTTACAATAAGATAATACTATATAAGTATTTAAAGAAAATATGACAGAAATATGAAGCAAAATTATTATTATAAAAAGAGTTAATTGTTAAATGTTTTGATTCAATTAGAAGAGGCTGAAGATGTTGCACGAGTATTTCCTAATGAGAAGAGTGAAGGAAGTTGAAACGCCATGCTTATGGAATGTTCGTGTGATTTGCCTAAGCAGTAAAGTCGTCTCCCGTCTCGCGAATACCGAATGCTATTTAATTTAAAAACATTAATATTTATTAAAAGTTAATCTTATTTTATATTAGTTGAGAAGACCTTGATGTTTGATTGCATAATTAATTTTAATTCTGATTATTATAAAAATTAGACTATGTTTTTAAATTGATTATCTAAAGCGTTTACATACCTTTTAACTCCAAGAATTGATAATGGAAAAGCTTTTATTTCATTTAAAAATTTCATGTCCCACGTTGAATATATTCTACAAAACAATATAAATTAAATTATTGCAATTCATGAATTGAATTTCTTAATAATGTTTAACGTTTTTTTAAAACTATTAATATTATAGTTATAATATTTATTTTAATTACCTGACAAGTCCATAATCACAACCAAGTGCTAAAACGTTAACGTTCCTTCCTGGATCAAGACTTGAAATACAAACGGATTCTACTTTTTCTTCGGGTTTGATGGTTCCAACGAGAAATCCGTTGATTGTGAATAAACTCACTTCGTTTACTTCTTTAGTTAGCAATGCAATCTCTCCAGTAGATCTTGATGAATACAAATCATCAATTCGCGCAGCAACTTCAATATGATTGAAGTAGCCAAATCTAGGAATTAATAAAATCATTTTAATCACAAATAACATACAAATGTTAATATATCTTACATATAAATATTTTCATATTCCGAATGAAATGAAAGTTATTTGCTTTATAACTAGTTAATCCTCAACTTACGTATTAAGGTCCCAAATAATTACGTAGTTTTCTCCAGAACATGAAATAGCGATGGAGAATTCTTGATTAATGCAAATTTTCCTTATTGGTTCGTAATGTCCGACCAAATCAATAGATTCCACAATTCTGTCCCAATTTGGTGAGAGTTTTAATACTGAAATTTTCCCTGACTGATGTCCAACCCACAATGATGTGTCAGTTCCGCGACAAAAAGTTATCTGAATAAAAGTAAAAAAATACATAAAAGGTGCGAACAAGGTAATTCTCTTAAATCAATTGTAAATTAATTGTAAGACTTACTTCATCCCCAAGACAGAGATAAACAATGTTGGATCGAATGCGAATTCCGCTTGGATCCCAAGAACCTTCGACGCTATCACTGAGGATGAGCGTCCTCTCCGGCCAGAAAACAATTCTGGATTGAGTTTCAAACAGCTTGACTGATTCTTTGTATTCTCTCATGCTGATGACGATGAGGTCAGGAGAAGCAGGTGAGCCGACGAAGGAGCCCCAGCGGAGCCCACATACTGTGTCCAATACTTCCACGTCACATTTCTCTCCGGGGTTGGGACTCCCCTTCGGGTGCGGGTAGAAAAAGAGCTGCTTTGGCGTTTGCCCGTACGTTGACACCATGGCTTTTCTGGCTCTTCTTACCAATTCATCGCTAACTCCTTCAACTTCAAACCCTTCGTAGGTCTAGAAATGATCATGTTAATTACATTAATACCTATTTAAATAATTTCAATAGGTGAATGGATAGACGGATATGACGGATACAATTGTGTAGTACTTACAGATGGATGAAAAACGTTCATTGAAGCAATAGCAGGCTTCCCGGTTTGTTTGAAACCGAATATCAAATCAATCCAGTCTGCCATATATTTTCGCACTTCATTGCTTTCTAATGCCTAATAATTTGTAATTAAGTATTCATTAGACTTTATTTTGAAAAGACATTTAGTTGTCAATTAGAATTGATTAAGCATTCTTACTTGTCTATTAATGAGGGTAAAAAGTCTTGGATTTTCCTTAGCCCATGGAGGCAAAATAACGTCGTTTACGCGAACACCGTTTTGTCGAATTCCTAAATCGAAGCTTTGAAGATTTTTAAAAAATTCGGGTAAATAGTAATATTCGGGGATCGCTTCTTTAAAATCGGTATTTGAATCTTTGGATGCAAGTCTCCATGTTGTCTCCACGCTGTGAAAGCTTCTGTCTGGTAAATCAAAACTTCCATCTAAAAAATATTTATATTCCATTAAAATAAATTCCATTTCTAATTTTTAGTAGAAATTTCGTTTGGGTATAGATATTATTAAAATACTATACAACAAATTCCGATCAACATTATTTAGGAAAAAATAGTTTTGATTACCTTGATATTTTAAAAATTGCTGCGTATAAGGTGGAAGTCTCACAAGAAAATGAAGAACTATTCCAGAATTCGAGTAATGTGAACCATAATGGAAAGGTGTGGAGTCACACTCTCGTTTCAAGTACTGAAATTATAATTTAAATGAATAATTTGTCAAGATTTGATTAATGTTACTTTTTAGGTAAAGTTGGGAATCTAAAAGAGAGATGAGTAATAAATACATATATTTTGGATTTGGTCTTACATTGTAAGTAGCTGTAAAATGTTTTTCTTTAGAGGGATCTTGAATAGCCATTGGCCTTCTCAAATCTCTAAAGGAATCGGGAGAATTGAGATCCAACTTTGACGAATCATAATTAGAGAGAACGAATGGAAACACGGGATATTGCATGAGATCGCTATAAGTTCGTCCAGCTGCTGTGTTAATAAACATTAAATAGTCGAAATTTGACATTCGTCCCTTCAACCATCTCGAGGTCGTAGCAGCAAGTGATGTGTCACTCTGAGTTCGACTTCCATCAGGTCCAGGTATGATAAGAGTGTGCATAAACTCTTCTCGGTCTTCTCGTCTTTGAAACACAAATAGGAAGCTTTGACCATCCACAAACACTTCGACTGCCCTGTCTTCTAAATTGTATCTTCTCTTAAGAATTTTGAAAATTGACTTTCTTGATACTTCAATTTGCTCGCAACTCCGTCGGATTTCAGGAATGAAATGGAGAGTGGTGCTATTAAAGAGAACTTCGCCAAAGAATTCTTCTCCTGGAAGGACACGAGTGCAAAATCGCATGAATTGAATATCTGATTGATTTACTGGATCTGCACGTTCTTCTTCTGCGTTGTTAAATAAATAATCTAAAGGTGTTCTTTGCTGTTCTTCAATTTCTAAAATACAAACCATTGTTGTATTTAAGTTTATCATTAATCATTAACATTGGAGTAAAGTGTGTAAAGTTATTTGTGGTTATTTTAAAAGACTTTATTAAGTCCACCCTTGACCCTTTATACTGAGTAATAATCATACAAAGATTCGAGATTCTACAAAACTAATAATTTTAGTGAATCAAGGTTTATATAAAAATTATTAAAAAATAATAAATGACATTTAAATTAAATTCTCACCTTTTTGCCTTTGTGGAAGTATGAATCTTGGATGAACATTGAGAATTTCTTTCCTCAATCGAATTCTCACTCTCCCTGGTCCTTCGCTTTGGTCCAAAGATGAAAATCTGTAAATTCAATATTTTTTAAACATCCAGTTTTATTCATAATTTTAAAGAGAAATTAAAGATATTTAAATGAGCATACCTCGGATATTGTGAAGGAAAATGCCAGGGAGCTCTTGGGTGGCTCATTTGATCAAAAATCTTTCTCCAATTTCTCCTCGCTTTGCTGTTCTCTTCTGAATTGGAAATCTTCTGCTCAATTTCAATTTCCTGTCTTGTCCTCACTTTCGTAACCACTTCCAAAACGTCCATTGAGTATTTAATCACAGCGTCAAAAACATTCTCAAAATAAGACGTATTTGAAGTAATGATCATTTTGTGTGGTGCAGCAAAAAACTTTCTTTGGAAAATCGGCTCTCCTTTTGATTTCTCCCCGTAAGTCAAAATGTTTGATTTCATTTTCTCAAGACAGCTTTGACATTGTCTCAGTTCTTGGTAAGACACCCCACTGATTGTTGGGGATTCAAGGAGATTAATTTTAAAAGCATTTCCAAAGTTTGGAGTAAAAGAGGAAGAAAATCCATTTGATGGGGAAAGCATGCCAGCACATATAAGAATTTCCTCAAACTTCTCCCTGCTGGTTGTGTCATCGAGCATTAAATCCGGTTCTTGAGGAATTGAAAGTCTAAAGAGGAAGTTTCCATCAGGGGATGTAATAACAGATTGGAAACTGTGACTCCTCATTCTTCCATCAGTTCCTCCATTTCTTTCAAGAGCGTTGGACAGAAAGACGCGAACGAAAGCCGTGAAAACTCTTTCGATTTTCTCATCACTCCTCATCACTTTTGGTAACCATAATGAAAGTGGAGGGACATTGGGATGTAAAAGGAACCGCAGAACTTCATGTAAAAATTTTTTATCTCCCTTGTTAGGAGAAAATATACGGCATAAAAAGATTGCGAAAAGTTCATAAAGTCTTTTACGTTGTTTTCGAACAAAATATCTCCAAAATTCATTATCACAATTTTCAACATTGATGACTTCATTTATGTAGAAATTTAACAGCCATTTGTCATACTCAAGTCCAAATTTAGAACTGACGCTTCCACGTTCAAGTAGCCATAAAACCCTCGATGTAAAATCCGACTTTTTAAATATTTCTTTTTTCTCGTCACGAAGAATTTCTAAGGACTCTTGAAACATCTTGGCAATCAAATTGGATGTTTGTGGAGCGGATTCCAGAGCTGGGCAAAATAATGCTTTCCACAATTCTTCCTTCGGGTTCAATGTGCAAAATCGAGTAACTGTTGATAAAAGACTTTGGACGTGTCTGGAATTGACTGGACCGTTCACTTTGTTGGAATTAATTAAACTTGGAAGAAGACCCATTGAAATTAATGCTGGAACAAGACCGGCTGCATCCTGCAAAAATAATAAAATTATAATGCAAATAAAAATTTTTTTAACGAAATTATTGAATATAAAAATATATTGTAGAATTGTAGACTGATATATCTGCAATATTTAAATTATTTGAAAATAGAACAGATTGGTCTGTTATTAGTTTATTAGCATTAACTCACCTCTTGAATCCAATCAACTAGATTCGATGAAACGGACGGAGAATGAAGCAAAGAAAGAACCAAAGGAAAAGATATAGGACCATATCCTTTGCAAATATTTAGGATTAAATTGGACAATTCCGAGCTCGCTTGCACGTACAAACTCGTAAGGAAGAATCCTTGATTAGTTAAGAAGTCAGTTAGAGCGGGGCTTCTGATCCTTGACAAGAATGCGGAGAGGAGTTTCAAACTTAGATTCTTGATCAAAAGATTTCCGTGCGACGTGAGGGAAACGAGGATGTGATGAGTGAGATGTGGACTTAAAACAGTATGGAACGAGTCATCCGAAAGGATTGCTAATGAATTTAAAAGAATTCCCATCGCTCCTTCCAGCAACGATTCTCGGAAAGCACATGTGAAACTTTTAGCTGAACCATCTTGAATATTCCTCATGTTCCCGTCACCACATCCGGAATTATTATTATTGTGGTTTTTATTCCTCGTCACCGATGTGTAAATTCCAACAAGTTCTGGAATATCAGCTTCATTAATCCGATCATCTCCCACTTCAATTTCTTCCTCTTCCTTCTGTGAGTTTTCACTTGTTTCGGTCACTTCTTCCCCTTCTTCCGATTTCTCTCTCCCGTCTTGGTAGAGAAAATAGGCTTCGGTCTTTGCTGGAACTCGGGGCAACTCTTTGGGTATTAGTGGACAAAGGGCATATTTGACTATTGAAGCTGCCACTTGGGCATCTGGCGGGGCCATCAATTCACTTACAATGTCTTTCACTAGAGCAGATAATCTCACAGCGTCGGATTCATCTAAATGAGAAGTTAAACGGGGTTCAGTAGCGGCATGAGTGCAAATTGCTAATAGCGATTCTTCAAAATGATGATCTTTTAAAAGATCCACGTTCCAATCCCGGTGTTCGTTGACTTCGACAAGGAGATCCAAAATTACAGAAAGAAAGCATTCGAATAAACTTCGTCTCCCAGTGGCCCCATCAGATTCGCTTACTCTCTTTTTTAACAGAGACCGGAAAGAGAGAAGGAGACATTTTTCCATAAGCTCATAGTCAAGGATTTTATGACCGCTTGGGTAGAGACAGTGATTGATTAAAACGATAAAGGTTTTGAAGCCGAATGCCGACTTTTTAGAGTTCAGGACAAATCGTATCAAATCATATTGATCATCTTTGCGAATGTCAGTTAGCTTTGAATGATTTTTTAATTGACTGAGGACGAGCGAAAGACCCTTTGACTGAACTTCATCATCGTCACTAATTTCCACAACCTATTAAAAAATTAATACACAATTACATTTTATTGTTATTTTATATCGTTAAATAAAAATGCCTTTGTTCTATGTATTTGTACTGTAATGATACATACAATATGAGTATTTATTTATTTATATTGTATTATTTTTATATTCAGCATGTAAATAGATTAGATTGCTTACTCTGGCATAAAGAAATAATAAAGCATTGAATCCTCCTAATTGATGAAGTGACCATTGGAAGTCTTCTCTATTTTGAGACACTCCAAGAACGTCTAGCAAATCTTCCTAAAAAAACAAGTTGGTCCAGTAAAAAAAAGTCTCATACGCATAATCTCGTATTATGAATAACAAGTAGTCATTTGATTAAATTTAACAATGATCTTACACATTCATCCGAGGAAATATTGTCCTTGAGACGATCAAATATGCTCTGGAGTATTTTGAAGGAGAAGGGGCCTTCAGGGATGCATTCTTCATAGCAGCTCCTTTGACTCTCCCGACCTCCTCCCATCCCTTCGTGACCAACCTGCATTTCCTCGTCTTCATCAAAATGACTTTCTTCGGCAGTTGAGTAGGAAGAGAGATCGTCTTCGGTGTAATATGCATCTCTTTCCTATCAAATTAAGATCAAGTATTAGTTTGCATTATTAGGAATCAATTAGCTTGAAAAATAATTAAACTCTTAATGAAAATATGAAGCATCTACATATTATATATGTTGACAAAATTAAATTACAAAATGGATTTTGACCTGTGATAAAATATAATATTGAATGCTCTTGAAGAATCTTAATTTAAGATAATGGTAAAGAAATGATAAAGTTTGAATTATATTATCTCTAACTGAAATGAGCATTATGTAGTAAGTTGGAACAATTGGAAGCCGTCATGATTTCAAAACAATTAATTTTATTCATTTAAAATAGTATTTTATATAATGGGTTGATTATTTAATGAAATTAAAGAACTATTTAGTTACTTAAAAGAGCTTAATGACTATTTAAAATCCCTTATTCGATAAGTTTAATATAAATAAATGAAATGATGAAAGTGGGGTTGTCACATGAAATGAAACCCATCACAAGACTCTTTATCGCTTTTATACAAATATATTAAACTTGCAGGTCGATGTCATTTACAAAAATATGATTAATCAATCATCGATTCACTAAATACTAAATACATACAACACGCATGGGACGATCACACGGTATCTAATTTACATGAAATGAATTTAACTTTTTTACAACGCATTACAATGTTGTGTTTAAAATATGTTCACAAATATTCATTGGGAGCTGATAAGGAAATGAGATAGCTCAAAAGCATACTCCCCCTTATAAAAACGATTCTTTGTGGGTTCAGGTAATACATATAAATTGACTATATTTAAATTCAAATTCAACCACGAGAATAGAATTACCGAAGATTCATTTATGCCAGTTTTGTGAGCATAAATCACACTAAAGATAAAATGGTTCGCCGATAAGAGAGTCCGTCTGAACTAAATTGTTAAATATTTTCTGAAGAGGGAAGATGACCATGGCCTGTGACGACAGATGAACAAATATTTGGGATTTGTGAAAAATACTGAAAGTGAGTGAATTACCTTGTCGGTGATATCCATAGCGGCCGTGTTGATGAATCCGTTCGAGTGACCCCGATTGAGATAATGAACGGCGCCTCCACAAGGTATTCGCCCATCCTCTCGATGGAGAGGGAAACTATTAGCGGTCCCTCGCCAATTTCTGCATAGATATGGTAGGGAAATCATCATTGGGGAGGAATCGCGTCGAAAGCCAGGACGAAACAATGGTGACGATGGCGTTTGCTACAACATTCGTCGAACGACAAAAAAACTCGTCTTTCAACTCCGTAGATCCAGAGATGTTTAAAGACGAGCAGTGAGGAAAAAAGTTGACATTATTCACCTCCGACTTTCTTAGAACTGATTTTAAATGTTGACTTGTATATCTTTAGAATTTAAAGGGAAGGATCAACTGATAAAAAGTGGAAGGAGAAAAACAAAATCTAAGCCTTTTAAAAAGAAATCTCTATTAATATTTCTCTAATTCTCATTATGATTTAGGTAATAGGAGATTAAAAATAAAAGTCCATATGTACGTTATTATTCTCAAGGAGGAGAAGTGTGTACGTGACCACTTCGACAGCAACTAACTTCAATGTGTATGTTAATTTTGTTTTTAACTTTGTCCACAACCTTTACTATGTGTACTCGGACTTGTACTATTATTACAACATGAAGGGTGGTGTGTCCCTTTGATGGTTAAGGAAAGACTGCAGGTTCGGAGATAAGGCTTCTTAAAATATGGCTATTCCTATCTTTCCCTGTACTCCAGTATAACTGATGGAAAGTTTCGTCCCTTTGGTTGAATAATCCTAATAATGTTGTGTGCCACAGAGACTTGAGGGATTTGAGCGAATGATGAGGCTCGCGTCTCTCTTACAACTGAATTTTATTTCATGGATGTGAATTATAAGAGGGAGAGAGTTATCTACAATTCTCCAATGATTGAGGATTATCTGGCTGTTGAAATATTATAACAATTATACAAGATAACAGATTTATATTATTAAGCTCCCAATGATCAGCTTCGATTGGGACATTTTTTCTAAGACACTATTTTATATCTGTACTAAAGTACCAATATGTGAGTTTGAATAAATACAAGAGAAAAGTCCTATAATAAAAAGATATATGGAATCCATTAGACAGATCGCTCGTATTACTCGATCATTAAAGATTATTCATTGGAGGATATTTTCTAAATATTGCATCTGTGCATATAAATCAATATCTTTATTGCTAGTAAAATTTAATAAGAGAAAATACTAATAATATTGGTACAATATCATAGAAGTATTGTGATTGTGATCGAAGATGTGTTTTCGACCTACAATGGCTAATGGTACGTATAAAATTATAATAATTAGTGAATTATAAAGTAGCAAAAACAGACGGTCTAAATTCATTTAAATAATCTCTTTTCAATGATACAGTCTCTGAAGTATCACGAGTTTCTCCTTCTAATGGAATTATGAAGAGAGAATTTAAAAGAGGAAGTTCTTACCATTTGTGATTTTATTGGCCAGTCGAAGAACAATATTTTTCACAGATTGTGAATATTTTAATCCTCAGTTACTCCCATTTCGTTTAATTCTTTGTCCTATTACATGCTTATTAGCTCAAGAACCTCCATGTTTAATTGGTCGTTTCGTACTGAAATGGGGCACCGCCTCCATATTTATAGAATTAACTTTAACTTGAAAGCTTTCGACTCTTTCTCTTCAATGCATACAATACAATATCAATGTATGCCAATGATCATTGTTTTGTTCTTATGCTTGTAAATCAGGCATAAGGAGCATTGTGATGGTAGACAAATGGAATGAAGAATACTTATTAGTATTGGTATGAGAATGTAATATATTTGTATAAAGATGTAAGTATATCATGTTTCATTGAACAATAATTAAGTATAATATGCAAGCTAGATGTTAGAAAACTCGTAAATATGAAATCGGATCATTTTTTAATCTTCATTGTATTTAGGCTGCATTCATCCGCCCACGACCTCAACGTTCACCGCCCTCAATGTCCATCTGGATATCTCTGGATTCAATCTTATCCCAGTTGCTTGCTAAAATCAAACTTAAAAAACATGCAATTTAGAATTACAATATAATCACGTTTATATAATTGTGCTATACTTTAATGAAAGGAATTTATGTAGATTGAAACTTGACAATTTATTAAATACAGTATAGACAAAGGATGTAGGGTACTATCATATTCACCATACATTGTATTCGTATAATTACATACTGGGCATTTCAATCGGGCTATTGTTGAAATAAATTGTGAAAAATGAATAATTATCACAATCAAATTGGATGTTGAATTTCATTCACGTCTATGATGTTACTCAAGGAGAAAGAGGGTAAAGTCGAAATTATAAAAACATAAATTACTAAGCTTTTAATCTCTTTCAAAGACGATTAAAATCTTAAATTAATTTAACAAAGAGTGAAGAACGTTTCCTTATACAGACTTATACATGTAAATCGATACAAATAAAATTAATAAAGAGTTGACAAAACCGATAAAACACTAATACATAACAAAGTTTAGGAAAGAAAGTTCAAGATGCGGAGATGCGAACGTCATCATACAGACAATATAAATCAATTGAAGATTTACAATTTGTAATTCTTATATACATAAATAATTTTCACATGAATGCTGACGTATGAAAAGTTTGTCGTCCTATACTTTGCATATATCAAATTACCTAATAAATATATCATATATCAGTACCTATAACTTACACACCTAAATACATACCATACTTATTGTTAACTGTACATATAACTTATTTAACATAAATATGATGTAAGTACATTTACATTATATTGTGATTGAGAAATGTTATTTTTATGCATTTAAATGTTAATAAAGCACATCATCAAAGTCATTTTTTGAACTTCAATTGAATTGTATTCTTAATTTATATTTTCTTTCATAATATATATTTTGATTATAAGTATATTCATCATCGTCGCTGTCGGAGTCGAATGTCCAAATCGCAGAGTTGTTCTAAAATGATGTAAATAAAAAACACGTTAAATAAGAACATATTTCATACTAACACATTTTCTCGTGATATTTAGATTCTTATTACCGAGAAAGCCTTCATTGGGAAATATTTCTCTCTTGCTTCTGCAAAAAGAGTAAACAAACAAGTTAATACGCTAATTAATCCATATGACCTTGATTAAAATACAATTAGATTTCTAATCTTCTGAGTACCTCACTAATTTAACTGCATCTACTGCCGACATATTTTTTCTCATCATTAAATATGCAAGGACCAATGTAGCGGATCTGCTGATGCCTAGTTTGAAAAGAAAATATTTATGCAATTCACAGATTTGTACGTGCAACGGGTGTTCAAATAAATACTACGAAATAAGATCAGGGATTCAAATGAATTTAATATTTATTTACCTTCACGGCAGTGAACCAGAACTTTCCCTGTTAAAGAATTAAATTAAAATCAACATTATATTTTCAACGTTAATGCTAAATTATAATATACTTATATTTAATCAGTTATCGATTATACTAATAAAAGCGTCTCTATTACATTAACAATATTTCTAATCTCTAGTAGTAATTAAGAAAATAAAGAGCAAATGAGATTTTAAAGAAATTCTACTGCAAATAAAATGCTAAAAGTAGTTATTTTGTCTTTTTAGTATAGGTATAAGGAAGGAGTGCAATTTTGTATTAAAGACCATTGGATTTTAAAGCAGAGTCGATGAAATCCGAAGTTCCTTTGAAGAAGTGATGAAGTTGGTAAGCCATAATATCCATTGCTGGAATCCCAAGGAACTCACATTTAAATTTCTTCTTATTATAAAAGTCTTCCGAAGTGTCGACGTACATGCATTCATCTGATCCAAGAGCAGCATTAAGTACATGAGTTATTTTCTCATTTTCAAGTGTCATGGTGCATTTGGCGGTTCGTCTGGAAGCAAAGAAGAAGCAAAAGCTCACTGTCTGTTTCTTTCCTCATCACATAGATGATTTTATGAATGATTGATCTCGGTACTTATAAGTCCCACAGATGAATGGGAAAATTAATTAAATCATGATTTGAGTGTATTACTACATAAATGTGGGTATGTTCGAGGGATTAATTTGTTAATTAAATAAGCGCATTCAACAAAATATGAGAAGTAATGTAATAAAGTACAAAAAAGCAGTTTTAAAACTCGAAGATTAGATTTCTAAGATGGGTGTTAAAGGTGAACCTCCAGAGGAAAGCGCAGAGTGGATGAAAGCAGTTGCTTCCTCAAAGAATCTCCAGAGTTGAAATCCTCTCGTGTCAACGGCCGAGATCCCAAAGAATGATATCGAACTTGGATTGTAATAAGAAGGACGTGTGAGAACGCAGCAACCACATGGATCCTTTTGGAGACAATCGACACATCCAGTGGCGGCATTCAATACATGGCTGATTCCTTCGGCCGCAAGAGTACGAAGGCTCAAAGCTGTTGCACTAACGAATTAAATGTACAATTTCTATTTACAATTTTCTTGTTATTCTTAATTTTAATTCGCACACTACTATGTGCCTACACGTATCTTTTGTACTGGTTTAAAAGATTAATTTTAAATACTCTCAATAAATATGGTATGTTCTCAAAGCTTAAAGTGATCAACTTCAAGCAAAAAAATATGATGAGAAATTGCACCAATTTTACAAAGAAATTGAATAGCAAATACAGATATGTGCGTTGTACTTACAAACTGAAGGTAAGTACTAAGGAAAAAACCTTACTAAAAAGTTATACTTGTTGAAGTAAATAAGTTATTTAAAAGTACAAGATTATTACAAACGTTAAATACATACGTTACATAATATACCTCTATGCATTTGCAAAATGAACATTTGGCACAGAATCAAATGTAACATAAATAGTAAATACAATTTTTTAAGAAAAAAGCTAATTTCTATCATCGAATTGATGAAGCTGATGAGATGAAATTGCTGTCAATGTGTTTTAAATCTCTGGTTTACAAAGTTTTAATGATGTCATGTACCCTGATCTTATATGCATGTTCTTGTTAAATGAACTAAACACGTCGTGTTTATATCTCTATGCAAGATCTACATATTATATTACTATCTATAGACATTATGTAATATAGAAATTCTAGACATTGGTGTTGAATGTAGAGTATGCCTTGTGCTTTAAATAACATTTGGGTCATGAATGGGTAAGGGAGACCTAGATAATCACTTACGCATCCCCGATGTAAATCCCGGGATAAACTTCATCAAAGGCATTGATCGGACATCTCCATTTGACCTCTACAATGTCTCTTAGGTCATGTCTTGTTGGGTAACTCTTCTTCTCACTTGAATACATCTTCCCTTTATGTAAAGGAGATTTGGATGAAAAAAACAACTTTTTCGCAATCCACCTTATTACTTCAATTGTTTATTGCGAATTTGAGTGATTAAAACAATAATAAGATACGTAATGTGAAACACCACTTGCAAGAAAAACGCCTTAACAATCTTTATATAAAATTTATACTCTTATATTTACTTAGTACAGCGAGTATGTAAATAAGTAATTAAATATAAAAGGAACGGTATATGTTGAATCAAAGAACTTTATTTAGATAATGTATTTTTTAATATTGATAATTATAATATTTAATGTAAAACAAACGGTTTTTAGGATATTTTAGAGAAAGAAATATCACGCTCTATGTCAAGCTTAATATTGGATTGTTTGTAATTCTCATGCAAAAACTCCAACTGCCTCCTATGTATGTAACCGAACTAAACAATTAAATTTGTATCGCTAATTTAACCAATTATTAACTACAGCGTGCGTATTTATTTCACAAACAATAGCGTTACGCGAATATTTGATAGTATTCTTTTATTATCGATAATTATTCCTTTTCCACACTACTTACACGTTTAGTATTATTTATTTTAGAGTTCGTTTTTTAAAATGAAGTCGATATTCACTGTAATAATTATTTAGTTATTCGTTATATACTTTTTATAATTCAATTCATACGAAAGTCTTTGTTTTAATAGAATATATTTTAGCTAAATATTTGATTTATTTTTGAGTAAAATATTTCGCAATTTGTAAATAATTTCACTTTTCACATCAAAATATATTAATTTTTGAAAGGTGTATATATTATTAATGGTGGTAATTACATATATTGAATAAGATTTAAGCAGTTTCTTATTTAAACTTTCGAATGGATTTTACAGAGGATCAAAATTAACTGTGGTCTTTCTCGGCGTGGAGTCACGGGTGGAGTGAAGATGAGAGAAGTGAAAGTTGTAAGAACACACAAAGTTCTAAAATTGTACTTCCTACTTTAATGACGTGCCACAAATGACGTTTTTGAGATCTCCATCGGATCCTTAACTCTTTAAACATTCAAAAACGAACAAGAATTGAAGATTAACTTATTTATGATGCGACATGTGAAAGACACGCGAGTCAACTTGAAGGCTTCACAGCGCCCTTTGGCACTTTACATCATTCCACAAAATTCTTCACAAGTTTTCATCTCTCTTAAATCGTTGGCTTCATCCTTTTTTAAAATTGTCTCGTGACTCATTAAAATTATTTACACACAAGTTTAACATTATTTATTCAATGGTTATAAACTTCTAAACAACTAATTACTTCTGACTAAATTTTAATAACCGGGTAAAACAAACAAAATTGATACGAGTTTAAAAGTTTTAACTTCTGTTTAAACAATACAAGTAGATTATATATTTATACCAATGATATTTCGAATTATATTACATTAAACATGTAATCCTGTTATCATAAACATGGAGGGGTATTTTCTTTCAAAATATATTTGAAAATATGATATGAATTTAATATAATTGAAATTGAGCACAAAATCAACAAAGTGGGAAATTCACACATCTGCTCTTTAAAATGTTAGCTCATATACTTTTCAACTTTGGGATTTATTTTTAGAAAATTGGCACTTGGGGTGAAGAAGCAATTCTACACACGGAAATCCAAACTAAACTAAAAAAAACTCCCTACATTTATTTAATGGTAGAGGAACTCGGCGTCCCCCAATTTGGCAATAGTTCAATGAATAAGATAAGAGGGAAGTCAAGGATTCCCTGATACATTCATCAAAGGATTATGAAATGAAAAATTCGTCCTTGGTCCTTCAAATAAATTTGTCTTATAAATTCATCCAATATTAACCGTCCTTCTACTACAATACAACCCCTCAATAATTACAAGATAAAATGAACATTTTTCCTCAACATTTTTTTAAAATACGAGATAGTACAAAAACAAATCAGCCTTCTGAGTTAATGTTTTTGTAAAACATTATTTAATATTACAGTTAAATTGTCTCATGAATTGAAATAAGTGAAGAGTTTATCGAGGAAAAAAACAATTTGTGAGGGAGGGAAGTGAACCCTCTTGAAAATCATTAATTAATAAGATTTGTTAACATGATTCTACTCAACCAGAGTTATTCCCAAATTCCTTAAATATAAGAAAGCTTATTAAAAGTACAATTTATTAAAAACAATTTCCTTCCATACTGATTTTCAAAATAAAATTGAATGAAACAGAAGAAAACTAAAAAAGAAGTCAATCGTTTTGAGTGAGAATCGGATTGACAACATTGAGGTTTGAGATCACATTGTTCACACTTTGCTGGAGGCTGTTTTGGGATGAAGGGCTTTGGAGATGAGAGGGAACAGGGAGCATGACTAATTCTCCAGGGATCAAATTGCTCAGCTCGCCGTTCGCTCCGACGGTCGCTGTTGTAAGAAGATAACCAATTACACTTCCTTCTTCGCTTTCTGGAGGTGAATTGGTGGTTGTGATGGTTGTAATTGTGCTAGAGCCAGTTGTTGGAATTGTAATGACAGAAGTCGCTTCGTTTGATACAGATAAGGAAATAACTTCATTGGATTGTTCATTTCGAACAACGTTATTTTTTTGAGTTCGTGGCATCTAAAATAATAATAATAATTGAAATTAATAAAAATTATATTTAATCAAAAACTAGTTTAGATACCGCAACATTCTCATATATTAAGTAATTTAATTTTTAAAATTAATGTAAATTACCTGTATATCAACAGGCATCAAATGCAAATGGGACTTTCTTTGATGTTGCAACAATTTAGCCCTCGTGGCATATTGTCGATGGCACCAAGTGCAAGCATGTGGATTTGCATGAACTTTCCCAACAATTGTCTCTCTTCTTATTTCATTAACTTTCATATCGTCCTTTTCTTTTTCGCTAATGCGATTGCTTTGTCTTTCCGAAACAGATCGAACTGATTTTTCCCCACTATTCAAATCCTTTCCTCGTAGTTGAGGAGGAACGGCCTGTCCAGGATGACCCTTCAAAATATGCCCCTTTCTCTTGCTGCTGCTTTTGTAAACTCTCTCACAATAAGGGCAAAAGTAATTCCTTGTTGGACGAAGAATTGGCATGTTGAGTTCTGGAACGGCTTGAGGTGGTTTGTCTGGATGTCTCTTTGCTAAATGATTTACTAGCATTCCTCGTCGTTTAAACCCAAGCATGCAGTCACCACATTTGTACATGAATCGTTCAAATTCCTCTGGAGAAACTTTTGGTATAAATTTTTTCACATTTTTCTCCTTTAAGCTTAAAGTGATTTCGATGGTTTTCTTCTTATTTTCATGCATTCGCTTCATGTGCTCACGAAGTTTGTCTTTCCTCTTGAATTGTCTGCCACATTCGGCACATAGGAACTCTCGATGATCGGAATGCTTCAATCGGTGGAGCTTCAATTTGTCAGAAGTTGGAAATGACATTGGACATGTATCACAACCGAACTGTCTTGGGCCATGGAAAGCTCGAATATGTTTCCGGACCATTGAATACATTACGAATTTCTATTACAAAAACAACAAATATTTAGATTGCAATTCGACAAAATTAAATATTTTAAAATGCTAACAATTGTGGCTAAATGTACAGTAATTAATATAGTACTAATGTAATTACCTTTGAACATCTAGGACAATGGAACAGTCCGTTTTCTCGATTTTTATGAGTTTGGACATGTTCCTTGAGTTGAAGAAGTTGCTGTGTTGAAAATTCACACATAGGACATTCGAAACATTTTCCTTCCTCTGTAATAAAAAATAGGAATAATTTTAATTAATTGGTCACAATAATTAAAATATAATTCCTGTATTAATAAAAAACAGTATTTTACCTGCATGAGTTTTTACATGTCCAGCCAAAGCAGAGTTAGTAAGGAATCTCTTCGGACATGAATTACATTTAAGAGGTTTGGATTCATCATCGCTGTGTACAATCATGTGCCGTTCAAGTCGATCCTTTGTTGCAAATGTTTTATAACAAAGAACACATTTCACTTTCACAGGTGGTTCTTCTTCTTCAACCCTTTCCTCTTCATTGACATTGTTTCTTGTTTCTCTCAAAGTGGCATGTTCCATTTCTCCGTGTTTTTTAAGAAGAACCAAGGAACTAAACGTATCTCCGCAAAAAGTACATAAAAACGTTTTTCTTTCAACATTTTCTTTCGCACTGCTTGAGGACACAACAGCAATTGGATTGTTCACAATTTTCTTCTTTTTAGGTCTCCTTTCTTCTTCATCCTTGTGGTCTTTATCCAAATGATCATTGAGATCCTCCACTGTGGGGTAATCAGTATCACATTCAAAACAAAGATAAGCCTCAATATTTGGCAAATCTCCACTCAATAGTATTTTCTCATTAGAGCTTGAAGTTGGGCTTTGGGCCTCGGAATCCGGCTGGGCCGACGGAGCCACTTGTGACTGTTGAGGATGAAATGGTAAGCCATAACGAGCAGCGTAATCAAATCCATAGCCAACAAGTAACTCAGTCTTTGGTGGGATTTCCTTGCAAGTTGTAAAATATAGAAGTCCTTCATTCTCAGAAATAATCCCATTCTGCTCCTTTGCACTCTTTCCCAACCGAACAAACTTCATCCAGTTGCATAATTCATCATCAGTCCGGTCCAATTGCCAAAGGATATTTGAGCTATCAACCATTACTAAGCAAGGATAAATTGCATTGGTTGATTCCAAATCTTCAGCATAGGCTTTTTTTAATGGACCTTCAACAGGGCCAAATCTCGTGTTCGCCGGAATTGTTTTATTTCTATTCGTAAACACGGCCCAACCTCCATTCCCCATTCGGACTAAATTGAGTGGAGTTGGGAGTGAAGCAAAGGATTTTGGTTGAACGGGTTTATCCGGGATGAAATTTGGTTGTTCGGCTTGTTCAACTTGGTTTTTGGGTGGTGGCACAAGTGGATCCATACTCGTCTCTTTATTCTTCTTTACTCGGATTAGTCTTCTTTCATCAATGTTGTCATTTTGAATTTCAATAGGAAAGTTGTCGTTATTGGACGAAGGGGCCGTTGTTATTGAAAGACAGTAGGACGCTTGTTTGGGGGATTCTAAAAGTTGGTTGTGTTGTAAATCTGATTCTAAATTCACACTCATTAGATTCACCGGCTCTTCGTCTACATCAATTGGGATTGGGCGATAGTGATGGTGGAGATCAACTGGATTATTTTGCTCTTCCATCCCAGCATGTTCAAGACGATCGAGACCTTTCAACTGCTGTAAATCCAATGGCATTTGCATTGAATTTAAAAGCGGCAATCCAGACAAATCCTCTTCTTCCATATGCGATTGATTTCCCCGTTTATTTGATTTATCTGATCCGTCCATGACAGACATGTCCATTACTTCGTCTTGCTCTTCTTGTCCATGCTGCCATTGTCTTGGCCATTCCCCGACCCATGAATTTAAACTCATATTATTTCCCCTCATTCTTTGATAGTCGGCTGAAGTTATCCACGAGTCATCGTGTGTGCGAAGAGGTTCCATCATTAACAAATTCCGAAGTGTTGAGATGTTATCAGCTCTTTGAGCTTCATTTTGTTCTAGGAATTGCGGATGTGGAGGTTCTTGATCGTCTCTTCTTTCTCCTTCATGCCCTGGGTCTTCTCCGTTTAGTCCAAGAACAAATTCAAGATGGCCATGCGGATGTCCTTGAAGAACCTAAAAAATATTTAGAAATGAATTAACTTTTTTTGAAAATTGTATTGGATGTAAGAAATGAGGTCTGAAGTACATTATTAATTCAATCATGGAGTGTAACTAAAATCAAATGTCAAGTTCACAAAATTGATATTGAACGCAATGAGATAAATGTGAAGGTTAACAAAGCCTCATTTCGGAACTCTTGGCCTAATTGAAATGTTTTATATTTAAACAATAAACGATTTGATTTTACATTATATACCATTATTAACTATACTATTTACGTAATTGCCCTTATAAGTATTTAGTTATAAGTATTACTATATTACATGCAGCCATGTTGGCAGGAATTGAAATTAAATTGGATATTAATGTGAGAAGGTCTTTTTACACCTAATCTTCCTATTATACCTATTCCATTGATATTAATAGTTTGAATTAACATAAAAACACATGCCTAACCAACATTGCTTAACAGCCATTTCGAATTAACCATGAAACAACAGAGATATTGGCAATGGCAATGAGATAAACATAACCTAGCCCATGAGGAGGTTCATTAAGTAATTAGTGGTAAAATAGGGAAAATGGTTACTAATATACAAAAACTTTAATTAAGACTCAATATTGAATGAGTTAAAAGGAAAAAGAGTCGATCAAGATGAATAAATTGATAATAAGAGTAGGAAGGAAAATTGCAACTTTGTAAAGTCGAAGATCCTACCTGATGTCCTTGTAGTGAGTCGACGGCCTCCTGGAGCGCAGAGGTCGACTGGTTCATGAGGAGAAGTTGCCGTGATGATGACCCGCCACCCGAACTCGACGAAAATATTTCATCGGCAAGAATATTTCCATAATAATACGAATATGCATCAGCATCATAGAGAACAGAAACATTTGGGTCTCCGCTCTCAACTCCCTTGAGATCTTGAACAAAGTCGTCACGAGGCGGTCGAAGTAACGCTTCGTAAGAACCATATTCCAACTGTTGGGGTGGAGGTGAGTGTAAAACCACTCCATTGTTACTCAAATTGTTCTGGAGGTTATCAGGGAGCTGAGGAAGCTGTTGCTGTTGAACCACCACACTTGAAGGTGGTGAGTGCGGAGGAGGTGAAAGAGGTGAGAGGAGTTCACCAGCACTTTGAATTCTTTGTAGTAACTTCTGTTTGGGAGTAAGTGGAATCTTTTTATTCCTTGTTGATTGTGAGATGACAGTTGGATTCCGTAAAATCCCCCCTGGACCGTTTGCACCATTTGAGCTTGAATTGTCTGTGAGGTTGAGAGGGCTCTCGGACAATTCTCTCATTAAACTTTCATTTTCCTCAGCTATGAGTTGTTGGTGTTGTTGTTGAGAAAATTGCTGACTCCCTTGTTGTACAATTGATGAAACTGAGGGTGGTTGTAACGCAAGAGGAACTTGCTGCTGCTGGTTCTGTTCATTTATCGCTTCTGAAAGACGAAAGGCTTGCTGTTGCTCCTGTTGTTCGAAGACGCTTGCTAGTTTTGCAGCGAGCTTCTTACTTGGTATTTTAATGTGTGATGTTGAGGAACCAGAAGAAATATTATTGGAATTTCTTCCATTTTGACCTTCCCACATAAGCCGACTTGGCCCTGGTGCTGGGGAAGTGGGTAACTCAATTGGGATCGGAGGTGGTGGCGGTGGTGGCGGTAATTGTGGCTGGGGAGCGGCCGATGCCAATTGTTGGGCCGAAAACCTTTCAAAGCTCGATGCCTTTTTGATTTTACTCCTAAGAGGAGAAAATGAGGAGGAAGGAACATCAAGTGGAGAAGGTGGATCGGGTTCAACAGGGAGTGGTTGAGGGATAAGGGCTTCTTCATTAAATGAATCATCCGCTGTGGAAGATGAGACTGCACAAACACCTCCGGGAGTTGCTGGTCCTCTGTATGAGACCGGGGAAGGAGCTGACCAAAAGGTCGAATCTGGAGATCCCAATGGAGACGGTGGGTTCCTGAATCGACCACCTCGAGCTGACGACGGCGGAGGAAATGACGAGGTCGAGGAGGATGAAGGTTGAACGTCATCGTCTAAATCCCTCCGCATCACCCCTGACCTTTGTGGGGCCGAAGGAGCTGCAAAAACATTATTTGATGGTGTCGTACTGGAGATGATGCTCGATGAAGGCCGACGGATCCTGAACGGACGATTGACCGGTGGAGTCTCTTCTTCCATTATACAAACCTAAAAGTCCAAATAACACATATGAAGTCATTTATTCCTAATTAGTCAGTTTGCTCACGAACCCCAAGGTCGAGTGGCTTCTCTAATTGAATGGCTCTCCCAATAACAAATCCTCTCAATGTCACACCACACTGATCAAAACCTTTATGTGTTTATTCTACACATATCGTTCTTATTATGACTCTCTTGGAATCTCTCAGGTGCACTTTGCCTCACTTCCTTTATTTCACATTTATCACGCTAGCTTTCTTGGATAACCTCGATGATCCCACGTAAACAGATTTAATATTTTGGAATAAAATTAAAATAACCCACTAATGGTGTCGTTAGTTGAGTCGTAATATTTAGTCGTTAAGAATTTAAATCCCAGCTGTTAACTTTTGTCTTGAATTGTAATTAAAAACACTTTTAACGTTTCAACCAACAATAAATTAAAAACATAGTTTATTTAAGAAATGAATAATAGACAATAATAAGTAAATAGATCGTTAACTATATTCTTATATTCACTTTAAAAATTAACTACGAGTTAAATTTAAATCACAAATAAACGTAATGGACAAGTAATGCAATTGAAGCTCGAAAGTAATGATATTGAATAGAATCGTCGTTCTCCGACACTAGTCGAGGAGTGAGGTGAGGAACGTCTCCTCGCCCATTTCCGGAAATTCACTGACTGATGTTGAGAGACTCTACATCGAGGCGAGTTAAAAGTTCTATGAAAAGAGGCGAGGAGGGTGAGCCAAAAAAGAGCGACCCTGCCCTTGTGAACAAGCCTCAACAAACGCGATTCGCAAACTCGCAATATAATTCCTAGGCCAGTAGAAGGTCTCTCACTCCTTCGTTCTGCCTCGGCCGCCTTCCGTCTCTCTAATATTGTAATAACTCCTCGAGTTCTCTCTCTGAACTGCCTTCAGAATCCCCCCATGCCCTTCTCACCTTCCCGTGAGTGAGACGGGCATTTCCAGGCCACCGTCGTGGAAGCCTCAATCCCCTTTCAGCCTCCTGGCCATGACTACGACCATGAGACGACAAAATAAAGGAAAATGTATATATAATGGGCTACCACAACACTCGAAAGGGGAAAAACAGGAATTGGCTCGTCTTCTTTTACTAACCTTTTAATGCACGTTCACTCCCACTTCATCATAGAATGAGGAAAAGGAGATTGGAATTGTAAAATTGTTTTATATGTAATCGCTCCTCGCGTATTATTTGTAGGAAAATGACATTGATGATTCTCCAATTGGCCTCGAGAAGCGAACAAGGTGAATTCACGTAATGATCTGATTGTTGAGCCTCGCCTGACTCTCCGAGCAGCCTGGCTCAACGAGCAACGTGGAATGGAGTGACCTCAGGAGAGAAACTCGGGTGTTCTCGGGAAGAAGCTCAGGGTCGCGGGCTGACCTTCCTCACCAAGGCCCTCCGCCACTCACTCAGACGCAGACAGAGGAATCGATACGGCCTACGCGTCTCCCGTGACATTGACACACTTTCCGCGACGCTATTCTCCCCTGGCCTACATCCATCTCTGACCCTATGCCTACGGACACTCCACAATCCTTCCCGAGTTGAGCTCAAGGCCCCCCTCATGCCCTTCCGAAGAATAAGGACTCCCCCCACTCTCGTTTCTCTTTTTAACTCGGCTAGGAGCATGGTCGGGAGGTTTTATATATAGGTGGAATCGAGTCCTATCCCATTATTCCCATTCCGCAGCTCCAATTCACACAGTCTCATATTGGACCAAAGGAGGATTCTTCTCATTCCACCCTCGCCCTCGAATCGCCTCATTAAATTTTCAGTTTCTTTATTCTCACAGGAAGGTCCAGGAGGAGGGGGATCTTTCCAGTGAGGAGAAAATGGCCATGGAACAACTCCAAAACAACCAAAGCCAACCTTCCCCACTCAAATATTTATCAATATGGATTTAGAGAGTTAATTTGAAATTTAACCTTGTCCCTCTATTTCCTATCTCACTCCTTCTCTCTCCTTGTTCCCATCTAACTCCCCTAGTCCCATTTGCCCTTCGTTGGGAAAGAGGCGAGGAGCCATTATTATGCCACGAATGCGTAACAATGGGGGTGAAAAAAGAGACCTTAAAATACGAACCACTGCCATCGGCCCACATCCAAATTCAAAAGACTGAGACGACTGTCTGGGGCCTCGGTCATCCGCTCGTTTCAACACTCCTTTTTATCACACTTTTATCAATATTATCTTGAATATTTTCCTATAATTCCCCATTTCTCAATCCAAATCCTCGGTTTACATCTCATCTCAAATGCATCTTTCATTTGCTCAGCCTTCAGCCTCCCTATCTCTCTTTCATAGGATGTAAGCTTATCATGACTGAATCATATTTGCAACGATGCCTCCACTTCAATTGAAACTAAATTTGTATAATTTAACTGCAAAACGCACATATTTATGTCGAATAACATCGGGGAGACCCAGTTTAAAAATTTAAATTAAGTCCTTCTATACTCTATTCCATTTGAGAAGATTATTGAGAATTGAATCATGTTACTTGACAAGTCATTAGAAATTCAAATAA